>JAVQKC010085290.1:0-11980 GCA_036025475.1 Philypnodon macrostomus | reverse complement strand
GTCCAAATAAGGAGTAAACTGAGGCCTGGAGAAGAATCCTTACCATACAGAGAAATGCACACGTCTTGACTAAGGTTTACTGTAAGCATGATGTTGTGTAAGCGTGTCATCCTATCAGTACCCCAACCACAATTTGGGAAACACTGTACCGGAAATCAAAATATTTGTTCTAGATTGAGATAATACATTGAAAAACCCCTCAATGTACTAAAAAAACTGTATTGCAGATTGTTTGTCATCAAATTGGGTTTCTAAGTAAAACATTCTTAGGACTGCAGAAGTATTTCACACCACTATTTCTCCTCCATACCGTTCTTCTGACTTCTGACTCCACTGACTCTCGTGAGCTCCAGATTTGTTGCCGTTTTTTCCCCGCCGGTGTGCTCCCTGAAGAGGCCTCACTCTAAGAAAATGAAGGCAATTTGTTTGGTTCTCCAGTTGGAGAGCTTCTGTCACACCAGCTGTCGGCCTGGTGTCACAGGCCACGCGGAGAAATGGGTACTGGTGCATCCATATGACTACTAAGAGCTCCACCTCATCGGTCGAGAGAAGACAAAGTGCAATTTATACCGATGTTTGTAGCGAGGGCTTTAGATGCTTTTAAATGCAACTGGCCATTGTTCAGGGAGTAACCCACCTAAGGCTCGTAGTTGCTGGGGTGCAATTGAATTCCAGACTCAAAAATGCCCATAGTGAATGATTGTGAGAGTGACTGTTGGTTGTCTGTTACTATAGTTTGTGTCAGCCCTGTGTAACCCACCTAAGGCCCATAGTTGCAGATGATGGCTTCAGTCATGGGAATAAGCAGATTGAGTGAGATGTGTGAAATGATTGTGTGTGGCCTTGCTGATCTAACCATTCTGCCAAATGCACCTCAGCATATCATATAAATAAGGCAATCCAGTCCCAACTATTCATTGACATTTAGAGAAAGGCTTTAGGTTCCTACAGTTACTGTTTTTTTCATCCCAACTGTTCCTTCTTCCACCACAGTTAACCCCAGTGCATTTATCATCATTTGGTCACACTTACCATAGAGACGAACACGCTTTGTGCATTTTTTTTGTAAATCCAGGGTTTTCCCGGAGGTTTTGTATGTGTGAAAAACGAACACATCCAACTGTGAAGAGAAAGAGCCATCATTTCCATTTTTGCCGTTTTCTGTGCTCAGCAAGTACCCGGGTGAGGAAGTCCAATTGCTGTAGGATTCTGGGAGTTTTGTTCAGCCATGGAGGATTGTCCTGATAAAAAAGGCCAATTCACATACTTTCTTCTTTGCGTGATAGAGCTTCAATGGGAGGGTCAGAACATTGTAACTCTAGCCACAGAAGCCCTTAGGCAGACTGACAGAGATGTGGCAACCATGCTATAGCCTTATCTTACTAGCAAACACACATATTGAAGATAGATATAGTGTCTTGCTGAAGAACACATTGGCATTGTGAACAGTTTGAAGTATGAATTCCATTGTTCTGCTTTTTGGACATCCCACTTCCTAAGCAAGAGCAGTCTCAATATATCCTGTTATCTGTCTGAAATATTGGGTGATGTGTCTTGCTCAAGGACACACAGGTAGTATGCGCAGCTTGAAGTGGGAATCGAACTGCATGTGTCCCGAAGACAATGTCCAATAAGTCTAGGAAGGATCCCCGTTATGGCCGTATTCATCAGTATAATTAGGCGTTGAAAGAGATTGGGACGAGTGGCTGGCAGCACTGATAGAGCTCATCAGTGGACTCCCCGTAGAGCCATGACCGCTGATTGGTGCTAGGGCCATCACAGCGTCCAAACTACTTCAAAATAGGGCCTTCCTCGCTCGGCTGAACGGCTATAAAAATTCAACCTAATTGGCTTTGAAAGAAGGCGAGATCACTCTTATTTTTATAACAATCCCATGATAAGGCATTGTTGTTGTGGCTTGAGTGGTCGACACACAATGTAAATAAAGAGCCACAGGAAGAAAGAACTGAGCTTTCAAAATCTATTTCCTTTTGGATACTTCTTGGCTTCTCATTTTTATGATCTTGATGGCGGCCATGTTGATATTGAGATACAAATACTTTAGCGTTACGTCATGTTTTGTTCATTGCTAGCAGGCAGATGGAAGGAGACACTGTGGTATATAACTGAGTCACTGGAGCAAAAAGAGTGTACAATATTTGTGAAGTAAAATGCTTCCATTTTTTTTTCAATCTAGTTTTATTGGTGCATGTACAGTTTGTCCCTCTAGGGCTTCTGTAACACAGTACCATCCTTTATGAATGAGTGAATTAAATGTTAAGGATGTGATATTGAATATAGTTGGATCATCTGTCGTGCGGGAAGCTACGACATTTGTGCTTATACTTCAATGAATAGTTGATTCAATTTGCAGATTCAAGAGTTATAATAAGGACTTAGTCAGTAACATGCATTTCATTTCCATACTAATAATGTTTTGTTTTGCGCTCTCAGATTTCTCACAATAATGGAATCAACTCTACTGTATGGAAAGTAATTATCAGTTCATGTCCTTATTTACACTAGCATCTCCGGTACTATATGCTACTGGGGGAAAGTGTACAGAAAAGGCTGGTTGGTCAGGCTGTACTTGCTTTTTGCGTATATCATTTCAAATCCATGCACTGATTCAACATGACACATCAACCCAGGCTCGGTGTGATTTTCCCCCTAGTCTTCCCAGTCAGACACTTTGTTGCCCAGCCAGAGGAGATGTCCAGTCTTGAACCGATGCTGACCTGAACATATGTTAGCGGGGAGCCCACAGCGTTTGAATACGAGCACACACGAGCAACCACGGCAACGGTCAGCACCAACCAGCTGCCTGGACCAGACGTGATCTAACGTGAAGGGGGTAAAGGGCTAGTGGTGGAGTCGAGAGTTGGGTTTTGTAAGGGAGTTTTTAAGGAAATAAAATTAAAGTTTGTTGTAAAATGGTTTGAAATATGTCGAAAAATTGTGTATTTTTTGGTCTTAACCTGGGAATCCAAATCTGAATTCAGGGGCAAATGCTACGGCCATTCTTAAAGCACAAAAATAACATAAAGTGGGCTGCAGTTTAGCTCAGTCGGTAGAGCATGCGGCCCATAATCAGAGCTAGAAATAATAATTGAAGTGGAATCACCTAAAGTAGTACATTAGTAGGGGCAAATGCTACGGCCATTCTTAAAGCACAAACGTAACATAAAGTGGGCTGCAGTTTAGCTCAGTCAATAGAGCATGCAACCAATATCTATGGTATATAGGTGGTATATTACCACCTGGAATCGTGAGTTTGAATCTGGCTCACGATAATTTGCCCTGGTGATTTCCTGTCACCGTCAGATCAAATAAAGCCAGAAAAGGAGCAAAAATAATATCTAAAAATAAGTAATGCTGACCATTTAAGATGCAATAATACAGAATCCTTCAAAAAAAAGATATAAATCCAGATGGAGCAACCCCAAATAAACCATCTTTATTTTGTGTGTTTGCCCTCATGTTGAAACTTAAGCCATCTTCACGTTTTAGGTTAAAGCTGCACTACCTTTATATAGTTGTCCTTGGATTTTAGCAAAGATCATTATTTAGTTGGGACTTTGAGGTCACGGTTTTTGTTTTATAGCGAGGGAAGGGACTGTTTAACCAATCACATGCCTCCACTGTTCAGGAGCGCTCTGATTGGTTGAAGCATTGTTGTTGATTGATCAAAACTAGACTCTGTCAGGTAAAATGCTGTTTTATTTCAAAATTCACAGCTTTATCAAATAATTTTTTTTTTTTTCAAAGAATTCAAAGTCAACTCCAGATCTCTTGTTTGTGTGAGATCATGCTAGAGGGTCGCAAAGGAGAGTCACAAAATCAGGTAGAGCAGCTTTAAGTATGCATGCCTCTTGGAAAGTTGAAGTGATTGTACTAATAACTATTTCCACACACTATCTATTGTCAAAAGAAAAAAGCTGTGTCTATAAACACCAACATTTATAGGGATAATAACTATATGTGCAGGTGGTCTGCAGATATGTACGTATGTAGTAAATGTCTGTTGGATGCTGGCTTGAAAGGTGCACAACATGAATTGGGTGAGGGGGATTTCAAATTTTCAAAGAATAAATAGGCTGCTGTGAATGTCAATGAATGTGAGATTCATGGAAATCCAGGAATGACTTATTGTTGAATATTTTCTGCAAAGTGTAAAGCCTTGGTTCACATAATATATGGCTTTGATGGAAAAGTAACAGCCATACGTCCTGTTCTTTGATCCAGGACAGTGAGCTTAGTGACAAGCTCGTGAATCTTGGCTTTTTTTGGCAGAGTTTAGAGGTTGTCCAATGGAAAAATCGAAGCGTACAAGGGAAGTAGTATAAAAAGCTGGGTTTGATGGTTTGACAAGACTGCAAACCTGTTCTACTACTGGAATTGCAATGTTCAAAAATAGTAATGGCATATTTCACGAGTCATGTATGCATTTTGTAAGCTATCAGTGCATTTATTTTACTTAGAAGAGAGTTGTTTTTGTTTTTTCAAGCAGTTTTGCATTTGAGTTACCGAAAATAGCTTGAATTTTATTATGAAAAATGATTCTACAAATGACAGTCAAAATAATGATCTCATTCATTCATTCCGTGCTGTTAGGAGTTTTCTCAAGCCACTCTTAATTTTTTTGGAATTGGATTTTGGAAAGTAGGCTACATCGTCTCCTTGCACTAGATGTGTTATCACTGGAGAATTGGCTGCAAGTTGTTTTTCATGGCTTTGTTTGTGGGACCTAGTGGCACACATGTACTACATTCATATCCAGGACAGTGCCAGTGTTATTTAACTGTTAGAATGATGTGGTTCTAGGTCAAACAGAAGCCAAAGCAAGTCAATGCAATGTATTTTCAATCCAAATGTATATAGTAAAGTTGTGGTCATAATGTGGTCCATGGTGGACAGAGAAAAGGCCAATTAAAATACAGACACAAGATAATGATTAAGGTGACTTGGTCTTATGCAAGCAACTATGCACCGTGGACGATGACCAGACAGTGATGAAGTGTCTGGAGTGAACACACAAAATCATGGGGAGGACATGCAGACTTCACTTGAGGCGCAAAATTGCTATCCCCTTAGTTGTCCATTTCTGTGGTATTCTCTTTTCACATATCTTGCATGTTCCTCTGCCTGCTGACACTGCAGCCCATAACATATGTGAATAAAGAACTGTCTGTCCCTTATTTTTGTCTCTCTCTTCCGAATGTAAGTCTCCGGCTGATAAATGTTCCACAGTGACGAGAACATGATTACATGAAGCCTCGGCTGTAGGCCATTCTGCGGGCACCACGAGCGTTATGTCACCTTTAAGGGGGCTTTGAATAAATGTCCCCGTCTTCACCAAGGCCCACTTCCTTAATCACAGTGTCGCATGGTAATCATTAGCTTCTTCCTTCGTCTCCGCCAAAGAATGGGCTATATATTAATAATCCGCCCGGGGGAGATAATAGCTGCTTTACCATTGGATAATCCCTACATAAGCTCAACCACAGTGTGACTTTTTTATATAATGAATGGGCAGTTATGCAAAATCCACTGCTGTTTCATCTTCTCAAATGATAACTATTATTGACTTAAGTATCTAAATGGGTAAAATGTATATATGGCTCCATGCTTGCCTATTGAAGGCATCAAAGTCATTACAACAAATCACAAATTATTAACAATAATAATGGCAAAAATTTCCAAAAGCCAACAAATAGAAAAATCACAAAACAAATGTCAACTGCAATGAATAAAGAAATGAATAAATTAAAAAAATTAAAAAAAGGTCTAGTCCATTGCACATACATATTTTGGGTGGAAAGTCTGCCCAAAATCCATTGTTTTTATACATTTTGTGATCTGTTGTTGACGTTTTGTTGCTTTGTTGTTGTGTTGTAGAATTTTGTGATTTGTTTAGAAATTCGTTGCCTTTTAAAAAAAAAATGTTTTCATTTGTTTTTGAGATTTGTTTTCTAATTATTTTTTTTTACTTGCCTTTCAACAAAAATCAGTGCTCATTTTGACTTCTCTGCCCTGTTGTACATACATTTTAATAGTTGGTCTTTCTTTTTCTATTTTTAGGCCAATATCAACAAGGAAATATTATATATATATATATTATATATTTTTTGTCTGCCGATCCACTTTCTTGGATTGTAATGATTACCTTCCTTCTGTGCCGCTCTGTATAGTCATAATCCATCTGGGAAAATAATATTGTGCTCACCATTGACTAATCCTGGCATAATCTCACCCACAATGTGACTTTTCCTATTTTATATATATATATATGTATATCTTTTTTTTTCAAAATTTCATTAAAAATTACAAGTACTTTCATGGAACCCAAGGAGAAGTGGGTGCAAGTGGATCGTATCTAAATCCATCATCCCATTGCCACTGATGAGGTTGGTTGGAGGGATTACCGGTGCATCATTTTTGTTCTTCTGAAAGCTGCTTCCTATAGCCCAGAAAAGGGATTAGGATGTATTATCTGCGCACAAGCATCTGTTAAGTGCACCAGTCCTTGAAAAGAAACATATTTTGCCGATTACGCTAATGCGCTGTGAGCCGCAACGCCTTCTTTGTCTTTGCTTTGATGGTGGGAGGTCAAGAGAGCGCGCCGATCCTGCATTGTCCACAAGTTGGAAGATAGCTCGTAGATAGAAAATGGGAGCGTTCTCCAGAATATCGCCTGAAAATCGATCAATTGCAATGAATGAAAACCTTTGCGCTTGTATTGGCAGCTAGTAATTTCTTTATTCTGTTGTGGCTTTGTTATTTTGTTTTTGTGTGTATACGTAAATCTATAGAGCCATTTACATGATCTAGAGCAGGGGTGTCCAAACTTTTTTCACTGAGGGCCACACGTCAGAGATTTATACCGAGGAGGGCCACTTACTGAGGTGACCGATTTCGCTTCACCAAAAGTCCCCTTCAGTTGTATGTGTTTTCTGACTTCACTTATGTTCAGGTTCAGGTTTATTCACTTATTGTCCCTCTATATTACAACAATAACCACACAGAAAAATGTAGATTCAAATGCAGTAAAAAGACCATTTGAGCCAATTGAGAGGTAAGCCTGAGGGCCATAGTTTGGACACCAATTCTCTAGAGTTAGCTTAAATCAGGACTAAACCAGGGTATACATTTGTGATGGAATGAGAAAAATGTGTCTAAACCACAACTAATCTAGTCCACAGTTTCAGATGTTGTTATATCCAGACATATGCATATCTTGCCAAAAATTGATAATCAAAAAAAAATTCTGTTATTTTTAGTTATTTAAATGTAAAGAAAAGTCTCTAAAGTGGACAAACAAAGCAATGCAAGTTTAGAATATTTTTTCATGAAATAATGACATTGACATATGACACATAAAACAGTTTAACCCTTTTAGGTTACTGTAGATCTTAAACAGTGGAATTTTTCTTTGTGAAAGATATATATTCAATGGTACAACGCTATAATATAAAAATCACCGCCTGACAAATCCCTTACTGCTTGAAAAGTGCTTGAAGTTGTTCAAACCATGCAATCATTTCACATGCACATGGGACAATTGTATTTTTTTGTATTATTTCACACATACCATTGCTTTACAGTTTACACTTATGCTTTTTTTTTTTTTTACCATTCTCTATAGCATCTAGATTCTTGAGCATTGCACAAAAATATATGTACATAGAAAAACATATTTTTTTCCCCCCTAAAACTACATGATAGACTGGATGGATGTAGAGAGATTGGTTAATGCTTCTTGGATTAGGCGGGGCCAGGGAGGGGCCGGGGAGGGACTAGGGAGGGACTAGGGACGGGCATGGGAGAGGTGGGGGTAAGGAGGAATCAGGTGTTTGTAGCTCACAGAAACATAGCTCAAGAAAATGCAGGATAACTCACACATGTAGATGAATTAAAACACAACTTCAGGTGTGTTTTTGAGGACATTATAACGTCAGAAAAATACAGGCCCTTTAAGGAGCACTCTTTACAAAGCCAGCTTATTTTTTTGTACCTCCATTCAGTATTCTTTTAATGTGGACTAGCCAGTTTTCCATACAAGATCATTGTCTTTGAGCTTGCCATTGAATTACACTGTGCATTTGTCAATAGCGTTTTTCTTCTTGCTCAGATGCACTTGAGCAAGTTAACCTTGTGGTATCGATTTTCTGCCATTGTCTGCACACACCGTATATCCAAGCCAATGAGCTCACTCCGGAATATGATTTTTATTTATTTATTTCACAGAGGTCCTCAATGGCGGCGTCTACGTGGACCAAAATAAGTTCCTGTGCCATGCCGATACCATTCACTGGAGAGATATCATCAAGAACCCACAAGCCGAGCTGCTGGTGGTGCCATCCAACAACAGCAACCTGGGATGTAAGTACAGTCAATGGGAATGAGTAATGCATGAGAATTAATGGAAATCAAAAAGCTACATTTGGTTCTTTTTTAGGTTAAGCATTGAAGGCAAGAACCTAGGAGACATGGGTATCTGAATTCTCTCTAGCAACTATGGGAGGGCTACAACCTAGACCAGGGGTGGGCAAAATTTTTGACTGAAAGGCCACATGGGGTTTAAAA
This sequence comes from Philypnodon macrostomus, assembly GCA_036025475.1. Taxonomy (NCBI): domain Eukaryota; kingdom Metazoa; phylum Chordata; class Actinopteri; order Gobiiformes; family Eleotridae; genus Philypnodon; species Philypnodon macrostomus. The sequence continues at coordinate 3,394 of JAVQKC010085290.1, read as the reverse complement.
ATGTGCCAAGTGGGCCAACTGATATTGTATTCTTTGTAAACTGCCATCACTTTTTGACAAATGAGACATACAGCCTTCGATCGGACCTCAGTGAAAAAATATGTAGATGCGGAGTTAACTGTTATAACAATGTGAGTGATAAATTGGCGATATTTTAGCATTTAAAAAATATGAGAAAATTCTTGTGAACCCCTCACCTAGACAGTGGCCTAGACAGTTAGTTGCAGGACTGATGCATACACAAACAGAAACCAGTGACATTCATTAAAGTTGATTTAGATTTTTAGTTCTCCTAACACATGCGTATCTTGGGGTGGTGTTAGGAAGCCAAGAGCGTACACAGACAAAACCTACAGTAACACGGGGAGGACATGCAGACTCCACACAGAGATTGTGTGTCAGGGTCAAACCAACAACCTCCTTGGAATAGAATCAGGCATGCTAACCAATAACCAATCAACCCTAATCTTTCTGATGTAGGATAGTTCTGCTTGCCACTAAAGTCAAGGTGGTTGACATACATTTTGATCAAGCAGAATCTACAACTCTACTTCTGAATCCACAGTAATTTTGGGGTCACACTGGCACCACACCAGCAGCATACACTCAGGAGGCGGAGAGTTTGCGCGCTAATAACAGCCATTACTACAAAAGCTTTACTATCTGATGCACCGTGCGTCATCCAACACCCTCTCTGTACCCAACAAAAGGTCAACATGGGGCCTTCTCATCAAAGACACTTCCAACATTTGCCTGCTGTTGGCGTCGCAGCTGTCGCTATTATACACAGTGACAATGTTTTGAAATAGCAACCCCCGAAGAAATGAAAATGAGCTGAGAAATGGCGTGAAAGTAAAGTTAGTCAATCTTACTTTTTTGGTGCCTAACGTCCATCGGATAGTATCACGTCCAAAGCGCTAAGGGACTGAGGAGACCCAGAACAAGGGGGTGATTGCCAAGTGCTTCAAACTAGCTGTCAGATCAAATTTGAAAAGGAGTTCCCAGTAGACGGTGGCACCATGGGCAGTGCTGGAGAGACGGTTACAATGGAATGGTCCACACTGATCTAACACTATTTGATGGTAGCTCCAAATGACCAGAAGGCAAACAGAATAAATTAAAGACAGAGGTTTTGACTACATCTGGTGGAAGGGAATTTTACAGTAGGCAAATACGGGCTAAAACCAGGGATCTTCTAGTTTGGGGTAAATGCTCTTAACCATTGGCAAAATATTTCAGAAGTGCTAATGGCTAACCTCACGTAACAGAGGTTCTAAATGAGATAAAAAAAAAAAAGAGCTGAAATAAAAAATATGACAATAATCAATGTAAATCAAGATGCATATAAAAATATTTAGGTGAATACAATTTAGTCCTTTATAAATAGCCAGAGCCACAATGTTACCGGAAGTTGTAATTTCAGACTCAAGAGATTCATTGACCTTTCACCAGAAAAATTTGCACAAAAATAATTGATTTCTTTTCAAAAATTCTTTAATTCCACCTCATTCTTGAATCTTTTTGGAACACACGCCAACGTTACCGTCTTCCAAGACACGCTGGAACCTTGCCATTGAGTCCACCACACAAATTCAACTTTAAAAAAAAAAAATCTCAATGTTTTTAACTTTTCGTTTTGACGGGCGAGCGGCGAGGCGGAGGCGGGAAAAAGTCACGCCGAAAAAAACAAAAGGAGGCGTGCCAAAAAATGACAAAATGAGGAGAGCACGCCGGATGCGAGGTTGCCAAACTGGGGGCCACTGGTGCCAAGCTGTAGTTAGCATTTAACAGCCACACAGGGGGGCGGGACTGACAGGACCATTCCACTTACTGTGTAATTAACCCATAGTCAATTAGGACTTGATGATGGCTTGCTATGTCAGCTCCTACTTTGGTTGATGGGGAGGGTGGAGAATTGTGTCGTTCACGCTTGTTTTTCTATGGGCCACAAGGCAACTCGATGTCTGTGGCTCTATTGTGGGATGAGTACAGAAGAGGCGGGGGACTGTCATTGGTTAAGAAGTTTTAAGGGAGAAGTTTGAGTGGACATTGAAGGGTCTGACATCTGGGAGACATGTGGGGGAGTGAAGTTTGTCAGGATGATAAGTGAAGTTTTGTTTTTGTGTGTTTTTTCCACAGGCAGACGCTGTCATCGGTCGTGTAATGGGAGGTGCTGGGGACATCAGGAGGACCAGTGTCAGACTTGTGAGTATATGAACAACAATATAACTTTAACCAAGCAGACGTCACAATAGACAATCCATAGCTTGTACATGATAAGGGTCTCTTGAAAACCAGATATGCTTCACTTGGTGAGTGCTATAGAATACAAGCCCCCAATGCAATCCAAGATTCATTATTTTTACTTTAGTATAACTAGATATTACTGAACACATTTTCTCCTCAATGAAACATAGTAGGGCTTCCATTATTATATATCATATTTTTTTATTATCTGCCTCCAGATAAGTATATATAAGAAATTGTGCAAAAAATATTGAACACAATTTAACATTTCTATCTGACATTTGAGTAACCAGTCCTCGTCAGTGTAATGTAGCCATATGCTAAACTCTGGGGTCAAAGTTCACATAGTTAGCCTTGCCTTGTAAAATCGCAGCATTTTCTATTCAATGTGCAATATGCAGTCCATAGTCTGTAAATGGTGATAACACAATTTTTTTGATGCCACATTTAGATTTTTTTAAGAATATGATAGGAACCATCTTGGCAAATATGCATATTAACTATGTGGAATGTGACTCTTAATCCCTAAAAGTGGGTAAAATGAGGATACACTCTCATTAATCTGCTCTAATCTCGGCAGACATACATTTAATATTTTGAGATTTATGACTTTCTGCTGGAGATGACACTATCAACTGAGGCAAATCAATTTTAGCATCAGAGGAGATTACAGAACAAGTACAATTCAATTCAGAAAGTGGGCACCATGCTATAATAAAATACAAACAGTTAGAAATGTTGACGGGCTGCGATCAAATGGAATAAATGAGTAAAATAAGTCATGTTGGATATTAAAATCACTGGTACAAGTTTACAGGCAGAATAACATTGTCAGATAATGTTAAATAAGTCCCAAACCTAAGGAGACTTCACGGTATCAGAGTTGTCATAGCAATGGACACAGGAGACTCGGTTCTAGGAAATCCACAGTCATATTAAAGATGACTGAATAAATAGAAATGTGATGGATCCTGGTGTGTAGGTTATTAGAATGTATAACAAGAGGTTATACAAAGGTGCATTTATTAGAACCATTTTGATGGCATAGACTAGATGATTTTCAAATTTGAGCTTAGTTTAGTTCTGATAACATGAATGTAACTAAATCAGTTCTGATAACATGAATGTAACTAAATCAGTTCTGATA
>JAVQKC010085289.1:0-11274 GCA_036025475.1 Philypnodon macrostomus | reverse complement strand
TGTAGGTGATGTCAGAGCCTGGGTAGGAAACATTAGTGAATGTACCTCACATTGTATGTTTATTTAATGTACACATTAGTAACAGTTAGACTTTTGGCTGGAGGTAAAAGTCTTGATTTATAGGGTTTACTGGACCTCACAGAAATGTTGACGACCACAATAGTTTTTTCATTGTAGAGTTGTTGAGTAGCATGAAGCCAGACACTCTTTAGATGTTGCTCTAGAAGTCAGGGGAGTAAAATAAAGCTTCACTGCTATTGGTCTTGTTTATTATCTTGAGAAACCTCCAGACTACAGCTAAGTCGTACTAAAATATTCACCACAGTTAACACAATGCCATGATGTTCTAGAATTGTGCAGAAAAACATTAATTGTGTTAACTGTGTGGTTTGTAACAGAAACCAGGCAGATTAGAAGTCATCTTAGCAGTGAGGTACAGAGGGGGTTGGGCAGACTCCCCTGGGAGCGCCTCAGTGAAAAGGGGATGACCAGTGGAAGCGGTGGAGGTAAAGAAGACAGAGCGGAGATCAAGGTGTAAGTGGGGTCAGGTCGCGACCCCTACACTGTTAATAGACATGAGACTGCTGTTTAATAATACTGGGAATACTGGGATAACACAGTCGATAAGACACAGAGGGGGTCACAGGTCAGAGATGGGTGCGGTTTATGTGGTGAAGGAAGCTTTTCAGACATTTGGACTTTATATTTACATATAAGTCACTTTGTAGTTTTTATAATGGCATTGTTTGAATTTGAAAGTGAATTTTGGAAGACTGCAGAAAATTCAGTTAAAAATATGAAAATTTTTTGGACTCAAATGTAAAAAAAGGTAATAAAAAGTCAATAAAAGCTTTGAAGTCTATGCATTTTTACACTGTCCTGAGAAAATTACTACTGACCTAAAGTGCTCATATTATCAATGTTCCAACAAAAATTTAATGAATTTGATCCAAATATATTTTATTTTTGCCCAAGAACATAATCATCAATCATTATGTATATTTTTCTTATGTTTTTCATTTAGCCTATAACATTTTACAGTGCTTGAATTTTCAAGATCACTCACATTGAAAAACCATCCTTTGCAGCCATCTCTAAAATGCCAAATTAGAGAATGATTGACTTCTTCCTTACATGGTTTTTGGAGATGGGGAACATTTGTTGAAATGATTCATGACAACGGTCTATTGAACAACGAAACCCCTCGTGACTCTTTGTGTTTCTTAAATTTCAGGCCGGCTCATATTTGGGGTTACAGTTATTTGTCCCAGATGTGCTGTACAACGCTGTGGTCGAAATGTTTTTGGACAATTGTAACCGGAGAATAGAAACAGGGTTTATTTAAAATGACTAGATGCTAATTCACTGTTTTATGTCTCTGTTCATCTCATCACAGCTCAAAATAAGGCTGCATGATATGAAAAAAACCCCAAAAAGTTAAATACTGTAAGCAAAAATAATTAAATCTGCTTCAAAATCAAGAACTAAATAAAGAAAATCAAGACCCAAATTTGACTTTTAAATATTAAATAACACTAAATCGATGTCAGATTAAAGATGTATGTATGAATGTCCAGTGGTATAGTCGGGGTATAGTTCAGCAATTCACAACATTCGGTCTCTAATGTCATGGAAACGGAATGAAATGCTGTTGACATTTTTGGGCATCCATTTTGTTGCTACATCAGCTGAACTTCTTGAAGAGGAAAGGATTTTTTTTGCCAGATGAGACAAAAGAAGACAAGATGGCTGTCACTGGGAATCACATGATGTAGACTTCAAAACTGAGGTAATCTGCACAAGATCTCTGTTCATATATTGTATTGAAAGCAGACTTAACCCTTAGCCCCTAACAAACCCCTTAATCCCTACAAACTATGGACTATGTAGTGAACTCGATCAAATCAGAAAATACAGTGTACTCTACTGAATTAATGCCATTTCAAGCTAAGATTTTACGCAGTAGAATAATGTATTTAACTTGACTTTTAAGTTCCCAAACCATATATTTTGAAATAAAACACCCCAAATTATTCCTGATAGATTCTCGTTGTGGATAGATAATGCATGAATATACCAAGCTCTTGTGGAAGCATGTGATTAGCTTAACAGTTCCTTGCAAACAATTTCAATCTATGGATTAAAAAATATAATTTAGCCAGAGAACTAGAAAACAAAAAATCTAAAAGAACTAAAAGATCAAATTAGAGACAAAATGTGCCTAGAAAGGATATTTTGATTTCGAAAAATGGTTAATCGAGCGAAAGGTGGACTGTATTTACAAACAACAGCCAAATAAACGCAATACACGCTAACTCAAAACCAACAATTGGATTTGGAACTGGGACATTGAACGAATACATTGAACATGCTACACACGCAGAACGAGTGATAAGAGAAAAGGATAAGCAAAGGAAAGAGGGTCAGAGTGTTCGTGAGACTCAAATGTTTTATGTGAACGGTAGAGGGAGAGGTAGAGGACATGACAGAGGCCGAGGACAGTACAGAGGAAGTCAGAATAGAGGAGGAGGATTCACAAACACTGGACATAGAGGGCAAAACATGACTCAAAACAGTAGACCAGATGGAGGAAATGACCAAGAATTATGCTGAAACTGTGGAAAATCAGGACATTGGAGGAGAAACTGTCCCAAATGACAGAGTAGAGGGGGAGGACCACCATACTCAGCATGACTAGGCCAAGATCTGGAGGGATTTTGGAGAGATGAGTGGGATGATTTTCCAGACCTCTATCCTGATCTAGACGATTATAATTGGAATAAAGACGACGTAGCTGTAGACTTACAAGCCGTTATGAGAAAAGAGACAATTTACCCAAAAGTCACCCTGTTGACAAACTGAGTTAAAATGACCTGTAACATATATGTATGACCTGTAACATATATGAATGACCTGTAACATATATATGTATGACCTGTAACATATATGTATGACCTGTTGGAAAACCTATACTACCAAAAGATTTATACAGATACGCAGCTATATTGAGCCATGGTGTCACACATGTCTCAACAGGAGGGATATTGACACAGGTAAATTGGACGTATACTACATATGGATTTAATAATTACTCCAATTTTTTTTGTAGAGCATGTTTAATATGTGCATGTTTAATATGTGTTTAATATGTGCAAAACATAATACGCAGGGAACTTGCGACCAAAAAGAGGACAATTCCCAAACTGGACTTATACAATTAAACAAATGTGAAGAAAAACACTACTGTTTAGTGATCATAGATGCGTTTTCTAAATGGATAGAACTATTTCCAACCAAGTCACCTGACGCATTAACAGTAGCTAAAGCATTGTGTAAAGATATAATTCCCAGATATGGAATCCCAGAAATAATAAGACTCACTTTGTGAATGAAATAATTAACAGAATAGGCGAACTATTCTGCATTAACTTTAAAAATCACTGCGCCTATCATCCACAAAGTGCGGGACTCATCGAAAGAATGAATGGTACTATAAAAAATAGATTAAAGAAATGCATGGAAGGTGCACTCCCAGATCTGTTCTCAACTTCCCTCTGAGTGTAAGGCCTTATGATCCTATAACTGAAAGTCAGAAATGAAGAGGGTACTAGGTGAAAAACATTGAATGATAAACAGGAGGGAGATGTTGGATTAATGTGTGTATAAGTTACATTTATCTTACAATGTTATAATACTGAACTGAAGAATGTTGGTGTATTACTAATCATGTGCTTTGAGAACTGTCTGCAGTTTATGTGCGAAACAAGCAGCCACCTGCATCCTGTTATGGGAACCAGCGTGATAACACTTACAAGGACCTGGGTCGCTCTGATACAAAGACAGTTCTATTGTAACTTTTGTATTTATCTACTGCTGGTGTGTGTGATTTCCCTTCCCCTTGAGTGCAGCAGTAGATTGTGTGACTGGGGTATTCTTCAATAAATAGAGGAGGACGGGCGGAGAACTCAGGTGACGCACGGAGTGGAGTGGACTCACGCGTTTGTGACTGAGGCTTCTCTCCGTTCGCCCTCCTCGCGAGAAAAGCAATTCATCTCTCTTGTCTTCCTTCTTGTGTTATGTTGGTGTTCTACTTCAGCCCCATCACAAACTGTAATACCATGTAACTACATTGTACCTAACCCTAACCCCAACCCTAACCAATCTGTATGTACAATGTATGTAGTTACATGTTATTACACAGTGTATTACATTGTACTTAATGTGGTAGAGACAATGTAGTTAAGGACTATGTCAAATAAAATGTGAGCGTATAAGATTGTATTCAGAAAACTAGACTTGATTCAAATTTGGAGCATTTCCATCAAGAGTATTTTCTATTCGTGTTTTCAAAATGCGTATTCTGATGAAAACGCACTTAGAGTCTCATATATTTCCTCTTCTGTTATGTTGCACTATTGACAGAGTAAATATTTTAGCTTAAATACAAGAGAGAAAATCGTAAAAATACACTTGCTACTGTACGTGAGGCCCGATGTACTTAAAACTCACATTAGTGCTTGTGTGCAGCCTGGCCATTGTCAGTGAGTCTACCAGTCTAGAGCAGATCAGTAAGAGCCAGCCCCAGTCTGAGTCGGCTCAAGGGCCACTGTGGTGTTCTCATTCCCACAGCAGCAGTCCACCACAATCAACACTGACGGCTCGCATGGGCACACTCTCTATAATAGTTTTCAGGGTTCCCAGAGTGGCCAGAAATCCTTGAAAATTCACAAATGATTTTCTTTTTGAAGTGAGAGATGTGTGACTTGGTGTCAGTCTCACTGTGGTAGAGGCACTTAGACAGAACAGACCTGTACCAAGGCATTAGTCCAATCTTGCAATGCCTAGACCAGGTATGTTAATTATAAAAAATGTGCAGTGGATAAGTAAAGCACAATCTGGTTTAGCTCAAGAAGTCCTTGCTTAGTTAGACCTGGTGTAGTCCTGGTTTAGACTCTGTTTAGACCTGGTGTAGTCTTGGTTTGGATCTGATTTAGCTTAGTCACAAAATATACTCTTAATCTCAAAGTGACTGCTGAGCTATGTCTGAGTTATCCAAGCAGTAAAAGCCATCACACGTTGCTTTTGCTGGAAGCCAGAATCGGGCTGCTGCCACTGCTGACCTCCGGGACCCACCGTGTGTGTCCATCCTCCTGCACGTCCTCACTATTACACAAAAGCGCACACACACACTCACACAGGGACTGGTAACACGAGCCCGACGGTCTCTAAACTGTTCTGTCCCCCCCCCCCGCTGCACAGGAAATCATCTATCGATCGCAGGAAGAGGAGTAGAAGGATAGAAGGACGCAGGAGAGACAGACGAAGGAGGAGAACACGCGCAGACAAGAGGAAGCATCACAAAGACAAAAAGAGTATAATCACACATGATAAAAAAGGTGGTCAGGGACACAGGGGAGAGAGGCCTTTTCACACACATCTCCGTACGCTCCTGTTCCTCCTCCTCCTTCTTTTCCTCCTCTTCTTCCTCCTCCTTCTCTTCCTCCTGTTCCTCCTCCTCTTCCTCATCCTCCTCCTCTACCTCGTCCCCTTCCTCCTCCTTCTCGCCTGTGTGCATCTTTCTCTGCTCCTGCTGCTGCTGCCTTTTTAAATCTTCTCTATTTTTAATATTCAGCCCACATTCGCCTTCTCATATGACACAGCGCTGGGCTTTGGACTGGAAGTGCCGGGCGGTCAGGGAGACGAGGGAGAAAAGGAGATAAGAGGCATGTAGGTTTGAGGGATGTATACAATGATTTTAAAATAGCAATCATCTGTGTATTCTTGTTGAGGGTGGCTGGACATATCTCAACAACTATGGGCCAAAGGCGGGATTCTCCTTGAATATTGGACATGCATTCCTTAACCAGGAGCTTGAGAAAGCCAAAAACTGACCGTCAACTTTAGTAGTTGGAATTAGGGAGGACATTCAGACGCCAATCCTTTTATGCATTTATACGCATTAAAAAATTTAGTCTGTAGAGGGCACAAAGTATGATTTGATGTTGCTGTAGAAGCCAGGGAGGGACTAAAGTAAAATAATATTCATGACAGGCTTAGATAGAGCATTTAAAAACACTTTTCAGAAACTAGGGGCGCCCGAGCTGTCGTTGTGTCCCTGGGAAAGACACTTAACCCAAAGATCCTTTGAATGAATGTGATTGGTATTTGTTGGTCGGAGGGGCCGTAGGCACAGAACGGCAGCCACGTCTCTGTCAGTGTGCCCTAGGGCAGCTCTGGCTATACATGTCGCTTACCACCACCGGGTGTGACTGAGGAGTGAATGAATAATTGTAAAGCATCTTTGAGTCTTGAGAAAAGATCTATATAAAAACTGATGCATTATTATCATTATTATTTTTAGGTCTTAATCAGATAAACAATGCTGTCAGTCTAAAGTAACACTAACACTATAGAGCCTGTGTACCACCAACGTTACTTGGACCACATTTTAGAACCACTGCATTAGTATAAGAAATGCCAAGCCAAGCCCTGTAATGCAGCTCAGAGGCACAAATTGAAACCAGGAACTAGGAACGGGTAAATTGACAGAAGTGCACTAAAGGCGGATATGAAGGTGGCATTGGTTTCAAAGGGCCTCAGAAATGTTCATTCACTAAGCCTTGTGATAAATGCAGCCAAATACAGAGTGACAGAGAGAGGCACGCGGCTAAAAGCACTCACAGATGAAAAAGACACATTAGACACCGGGGAAAACAATACAACACTTCTTTTATTGGAAAGAAGGGAGCAGACAAAAAACCTGTGCGTCTTTTTAAGACTTTGAAGCAATTATACAAGACAGCTTCTTCATGATAGCTCTAAACACACTACACAGGGAAACGGGTAACGGGGCAACACAATGTTAAAAGGTCTTTGTGTTTGTATTAACCCTTTCAATTGATTTTCAAATTTAAGAAAAGGGCTACTTAATCAATTGTGTAAAGTTTTTATGATAAATGTACAAAAATTGCTACTTTGAATGTAAATAAAAGTGTAAAACTAATTTCTCATAAAACTACAAAATGTCTATTAAAAACTGAAGTTGTATCTTGCTGAACATAGTCGTACTCCAAGACATTCCATTTGTATCTTTTAAAGCAGTTGAAACACTGATTTTAAAAAATAATACAAAAAATAATAGTGTTTTTCCGCCAAGGGGTTCCACAGGGGTCAATATTTGAGCCTATAGTCTTTCTTTAACTTTAGCGTCTATAACTTTACCGGGGAGGCAAAAAGATCAGTTTCTGCCTAAAAAAAAAGAGTACTAAATCTAAAATATAGAAACAGAACAGTTGTGTTTTTGTTTTTATTTTGAAAAATCTTTTCAAACTCTTCTGACTGAGTCCTATGTTCAGAGATACCGTAGCTGTCAAATATTGCTGGTGTGAATATGCAAGTAAAAATATTTATTTATTTAACTACTGGTGACCAATTTATTAAATAATAGTATATGATAATACATTAGTTGGTCATATTTTTGAGCTACAGAGAAAGTTATCCCTAATTGAAAAATGAGGTATCCTGGTAAACAAACAAGCAGAACATACAGGAAGAAAATATGGATCAAACCACAAAACATGTAATTATCTCCACTTTTACAAGTGTTAGCTTCACCTAGAATTTTATAATAAGACAAAGAAATCATAATAACAAAAAAAATCCCACAAATTACATAAATAAACCTGCCACCATGGAATAACACGGTTAAGCATCATTCATAGACCCACTTTGTCATCCATTTATTACTATTATTCTATTATTCTCTACAGTCATATACCCCTTTACCTAAATGGGAGATACATTCATGTTGCTGACCTACAGAACACATTTTCTAGTCTATACATTTTTATACAACTCAATGTTAGTGATGCCATTTGCTTTAACACAACTAAGAACACCTAATAAATACATATTCTTATTGTTAGCATTTGAGATATTCTATGAGCAAATGGACTCTTATTTGCCATGCTGCGTTCATGTGGTCCTAAGAAGTCATGGCGAAAACATTGAGATAGCTAATTTCAGTTATGAAGAACAATTGTAAAAAGCTTTGGACAATGTAAATCCATTTAAAAGCCTTTATTTATTTAACCCTGGCTTTTGTGAATAAAATAACTTAATAACTACAGACAGCCTTGTTCAGGGAGCATTTTTACCTTGGATTCCTGTTGTCTAAAGCTTTTTACATTTGTACTGTGTTTTTTTACACAACATATATTTTTTCATAAATTCATTTAAAGAAACCCCATTTTTTTACCCCAAAGAGCACCTGTTGAAATACACGTATCCAAGGACCGCACAAATGCAGCATTAGAATATCGCCCTATTTCACAAAACACAAACAAATCACATTAGGGTTTTTTTTAAATACAATACACTCCTTTAATCCGTTTTATGTAGGATTTCCATGGCACATAATGTTGAAGTAAGCGTAACTCCTTTGCATAATGTCTTTTAAAAATTTTGTTTGTAAGTGCAAATTTTTTGACTGTCTGGGGCCCAGCATCTACATTTTAACCTTGTGACCTTCATAATCCAATATTCCCCTTCCATCTGCCCTGACCCCAATCTTGAGCCAAGTCAGTCTGCGGCGTGTGTGGTGGTTAACCATGTTCACATCTTATAAAGGGGACGGTATATGCACTTATGCTCCAGACATGTGCCTCTAATGATTCATTTATATGTGCATTTGTGAGCATTTCACGACATCCATCGTGTGAGTACAGAGTTACATGGGAATAATACTGATGGGTTTGTTTAATGGACAATGCAAAAGAAAATATGTTATCCAAAGAATATATGAATATAGCTGTAGTTTTGAATAGACTAGGAATTCACACCAAGAACCACTGTAATCTGTCATAATTATTATTTTACTCTAGTATCCCTCCGCTGGTCTCTACAGCAACATCAAATCAGACTTTGTGGATTACCCCTTTGACCAATAGTAGTCAGCGTTTATTTCAGCCCCTCCCCTGGCCTCTACAGCAACATCAAATTAGACTTCAAGGCATGTATAGATCCTGTGTACCACCAAAGGCTCCTTCTACCACAGTTTGATAAGCACATGTTGTTTATCAGCCTCTACACATTGCATCAAGTCATTGTTACCATCCAATAAGGGCCAGACATGTAGGAGCCAGCCCTAACTTCTGTTTATATCGACTTCTTTTCGATGAGTCATTCTGAAATATTTATAATTCATTTGACATAAAACAACATGCATATTCTCGATGGCATTGTTTTAACATTTTCTGGTGGGTCCCTTTGATTTATTGAGCTACAAATTGTGCCGGTAATGTTTGGGAGGAATGTTTTTTCATGGAGGATGTGTGGATTGTTTGGACAGGTGTTTACTGCTAAACTCATCTGACAGCACAGCAAAGAGTCAAGCTTCTCTGCAGTCACATTTTCACAGTTTTGTTTTTACAGTTTGTAATCTGTAGACCAAGACCAAGTAAACTCGACTACTATTGGTCAAAGTGGTAACCCACAAAGTCTGAATTGATGAATAAATACTTTCACGATTACATTGGGTCAACCAGATGCATTGTTTGAGTGCTAATTTTCTGTCCATAAATGTTAAAACAAGCACAATTCAATTCTATAATAAAACATCTACATACAATATTTAAACTCATTTACAATAGTGGCATTGTTAATGTTTTTTACATTTTTGCATTGATTTGAGCCATTGTTTTAACAGCAAATGAAATGTATTACGAGGAAAACTGACCAAAGGCACAACAGTTACCATTGGTGGAGCCGCATGGGTTTAGCTAATTCAGAAAACAGTGGCGAATCACAGTTTAGACATTTAAAAGTTCAGGAAATTGTCAAAGTTCAAAAGGTTGTATTTTCTACAGTCGCACAAAGATGCCAGTTCACACTTTAGGTTTTAGTGTGTTTTTCGTGAGGCCTGTGACCGCGAGGTGATACAATAGGACAAACGTGAAAAGATCATTGCATGCATAAATAGTTTGGCTGTTTGAAGTGCTATATCTTTTCTACTAAATCGAAAGCGAATTGAGACTTGATTGAACCTTTTTGACAGTACACCTAACATGCCTAGGGAATTTAAGATGTAATTTTTATATATAATAAATTATGACAGATTATCTAGTTTACATCATAGAACAGGGTCAGTCAAGGCAATTATTTATTATTATTTCTAACTTCTAAGTTCTTCTAACTGACTTCTGGAAGAGTTCCTTAAAATCATATTTTTTTCATTGTTGCTCAAGAATCTTTATTCTGAAAGATTTTTCATTTTATTTGTACTATCATCTCATTTTTTTCCAGCTTTTAATGCTTTGCCCCAAGTCTTTAGAGATATATTACCTATAGTGTGAATACAATATATATGATCCATGGCATTCTGTCATTTTACGCATTGTCGTAACTTTCTCTGAATTGTGTTTGTAGTATCTGTTGTGTGCAAAATGAAAGCAGATGGACGTGAAGTATTTTTGTGATATCTTTGATCAGTTTGTTCCGTGTTCGGATTCAAAAAGCAGCTAGTGCCAAATTCAAAAGAAAAACACAATTTTCTTCAAAGCCTCACTTATTTTTAATGAGCCTGCACTGTCCAGTCTGTTGGGTAGGCTCTCTCATAGCCAGAGCATTGTTGGACGGTACAATGTCTGGACCTGAATTGATTGCAAAAAAAATACAAAATAAAATAAAATAGAAAACAGCATTTTTTTCCAAATGGTGAGAATTGTGTGATTTTTATGGTCACAGATAATAGACCATTTCAAAGACTGGTGGCATTGTGATATATGGAACATCATCTTTATGCCTCATTAAAATTCCCATAGGTGTCACATTATGTAATAACACCACATTATGTAATAACATGCTCAATGCAATCCCACCATATTGTGTGATTGGGCTTCAAGATAAATTGTGTTTTTGTTTTTGTTTGGTTCCAAATGCCAAACAACCTTCATATCTAAGGCCATCCATCCATCTTCTTCCTCTTATCCGGGGCCGGGTAGCGGAGGCAGCAGTCTAGACAGGGACGCCCAGACTTCCCGCTCCCCAGACACTTCCTCCAGCTCTTCCGGAAGGAATCCCGAGGCGTTCCCAGGCCAGCCGAGAGACATAGTCCCTCCATCGTGTCCTGGGTCTTCCCCGGGGCCTCCTTCCGGTTGGACCTGCCTGAAACACCTCTCGGGGGAGGCGTCCAGGGGGCATCCGAAACAGATGCCCGAGCCACCTCAGCTGACTCCTCTCGATGTGGAGGAGCAGCGGCTCTACTCCGAGCTCCTC
>JAVQKC010085243.1:0-12342 GCA_036025475.1 Philypnodon macrostomus | reverse complement strand
AGATGTTACAAGATCACGATAATCTTCAATTTTAGAATTACATTTTAAAAACGAATTAACTCAAATAAAATACATTTTAATTAAATACTTAATTATTTTTCAAAAGCCACAGGGAGCCGCATCAGATGGATGAAAGAGCCGCATGCGGCTCCGGAGCCGCGGGTTGCCGACCCCTGGTCTAGACTGTATTATGATCTGAATACTTGGCTGTGCTTTTCATTACAATGCAAGAAGGAAGCCATTAACAAAAGAAGGAAAGCTTTTAAAAATGTTCAGTTGTGCTGAACTACATGCAAAAAAGACTAAACTCTTCCGAGCATTAGGATGTGTACAAAAAATTCTGCAAAATTCTGCAAAAAGGAGAGGACATATTTCTGTCTCCGATTCCCAGCATTTTGAGGCTCTGAATGTCAGTGTCCTCTTCCTTTATCACAGCATGCGCGCAACCTTACCATGCCCTTACAGATTGCCACTTAAATACAAGCCTTCCTCCCTGGAGAACGCTGATAAGCTAATGGTTATGGAATTGCTTTACCATTTAGTTGTCCTGTCTGTCAAAGGAAATAAGGGAAAGAAGCTGCTGTTTTTGTTTGAGTCATATGCTCTAGTGTGCTGAGAAGAGGTTTGAATTATTGTCTGGTAAAGTTGATTGGACTCAGAAGGTGGTTGATTAATACCAGAATACCAACTGTTCTAATTTGAACAGATTTGAAGATGTCTTGATTTTTCAATAGATTTTCATACAGGGTTTTGTTTTTGATGTGCCAATTACTTTAAACTACATCCCCGACAGCAATGTGTATATCGGCAAAACGCCCCCATACGTCTGCCACAAATACTATGGCACCAACTGCAAAATCACAGAGCAGACAAAACCAAACTCATTATGAAGGATTGGTCCAAGCACACGGAGGAGGACTGTGAAGGCCTCTACGACGTCAGCTTTGACCTGGACGCTGTGTTCAACTCCACAACACCTGCACAGGGCACCATCCATGGAGTCCCAGCAAGTAAAAGGTCTGCTAGAGCAGCTGGAAGAGGTTCAAAACATGCTTCAGCAAAAACACAAGGAGTTTCTGGCCCAGACCGCTGGAGAAGAGCCAAAAAGAGTCAGTTCCAAATTGGCGATGACCTTCCGAAAGAGAAACGGGAGCAAGAGGTCATCGAAAGAGAGCTTACGGACTCAAAGATCTGCTTCAGAAGATTCATGGACTTGAGGAGTGTATGAGCAAAGAGAAGGTGGAGATAGAAGCTTGTATGGTTGAGCTGGAGACCAAACAAGAACTCCAAAAAAGTGGCTATTTGACTTTTTTGATGTTTGTGAAGGATGTTTTTTGACAAATTTTGTAAATTTCCCTAAAACTACGTTCTTCTTTCAGTCTATAGGGGGAGCTATAGAAGTAACTGGCATCATATTGGTCAGATGTGTTCAAGGTTTGAACAGTAATTAGGTGTTTCAGGTTTGAGTCTAATCGGGCAAAGTATGCAAGTTAGAGACTGTCAAATATACCTGACTTCCCAATTTCAAAATTCCTGTTTGTTGTAGGGTGGGGTCATAATAATATTTTATGTTGGGTACACTGTGGAGAATCATAAAAATGGGGGCGCTATTTAGGCATTCTTTATTTGTCCTCTGTAATTTGCCTATGTACATTAAATATTCACTAGCCTGGATCACTGTGCCAAAATATGTTCAGCAAGATTATTGGCTCAATTAATGTGCTTCAGAACATTAATTAGTTCATTATTTAATTAATCATTAATCTTAGAAGTGCCAAAGTCAATCCACATCGGTGTCAGAACCTGTGTGGAAAGGTTTAAACTGATTCAGCAATTCGTTTTTGAGTTATCGAGTTCACACGTAGGATCTGCGGACGCGGACCAAACGGGATTCCATAATATCGTTCCTTCACCGATATAGTAATTCACCTCCAATTTGCCTCAAGAAGCACCTAACTGTAATGTGTTTCAGACTTTATTATTATGGCTACATTTTTAGTTTGTCATGCATTCCACTTGGCTTTCTGACCAATTCAGGAACAATAAAAGCAGGAAATGGAAGTAGCAGGTTGGAAATAGTGAAAATAAATCTACAATGAGAGTGCTTTTGCCGTCTAATGAAAACATGTTTCTTCTGTAATCTCTGAGAACAGATTGAGGTGCCCCCCTCCACTGATTGCAGGAAAACTCTGGCGATGACACTACTTATGTGCACCGAGAATAGAGCGGTGTATATCAAGAGAATATAAAAATGTGAAAAAATAACTTTATAAGCTATCCAGAAAGAAAATGCATATTTAAAATATAAGCCTTCCCATATTAACTTTCTTACTAAGATTCTTCCATCAATTTTATTGCCTGTGTCATTACAATTTCATACCTTTGATATATATTTTAAACCAAAACTATATACTTGAGTACCATCAGATGAGCCATTTTTCCTCTCTCTCTCTCTATATATCTATATCTATATATCTATATATCTATATTCCATTCAACTGACTGCCAAAGCTAGCATCCCACAAATGAACTTCCTCAGTGTCACCTTCATAAATAATGATGTTCATTGAGCTGTGTTGTTTTTTTTATCAAAAACATAACATATTAAGAAGAAATGAATAGACAGTGGGGTGTTTGGTAAATTTTTCATGTAGACATTTCAATTAAAGTGTTGTAATGGCTGTCCCTTACACCCCTATTCATTCAAATGGCATCAATGGGACACAATTATTCCACTTTCTCCTCAACAGAGACGGCTGGGATGAAAACATTGGTTGTGCCTGGCTGCATCTGGAAGTGTCCCACCTCCCACTGTGCGTCTGTGTGGCACATACAACAGAGTGTTCTCATATGTCCTTCAGATAGCAGGCAGCAGGCAGATTGCAGTGGAAATGGCTATGAGCCCATACCTGTGCGCACATAAAACTCCCACACCTGCTAAGACTGCCCAGGCATTTTAATGGCTGTCTCGTGGGCTGACCGATTGCTGCTGACCCTTGATAGTCCCGCTTACTATTCCTCCATCAATCATCTGTTCTCATAGCCTGGCTTTGAGACTAGTGACTCACTTGCATCAATTGATTTCTCGGGTGGGGTGAACAGCGTGGTAAACCATTCAAGTGGCAGACGCTAGTAAAGTCAGGACTACATTGTGAGGATGTAAACACATAGAGATACCGATAAGCGTAGCATTAAATCAACAACAATAAAGAGAAATAAATGACCTGTGTCATAACAAAACTCTAGCGACTCTGGTGCGCCATCTTAGGTTAGGTTACTAATATTTTGGAGAAGACGGGAGGCTTGCCAACCTACTGCTCTCACACCATGTCCAGAACAATATGTTGCAAATTAATAAAATCAGTATTGCAAATTTAGCAAACTTAAAATCTAGAGATTGCAAGAAACTACATGTATCACAATAATGTTAATGTCTCTGATCTATCTGTGCCTTTTTAAAAATATTCTGTCAAATCTCAAAGAGGGAATTCATATTTGGCCAATTATAACGCTATTGCAATATTCGGCATGGTTGTGACATTCATTTCTTTCAGTGCAATTTGTACCTCTTCCTGTTCTGTTTCTGACCACACTTGTTTTTTCATCAATACATTTTGCGCATACAGAGTACAATTGGCCTCCCCCTGGTCTTCCCCGACATGACCGCGCTAAAAGACGTCAAGTGGGGCCATTTTTTCTGGTATAAACTGCTTGTCTTCCACTCGAGTTTCTTCAAGTGGAAAATGACCTTTAATAATACCGCTTCAAAGTTACACTTAGAGGACAGTTAGAGAAACTTTGACACACAATCAGTAAATTGTATGCATACTTGTCAAGAAGAATAGGGCTAACATCATTGACCTGATGGTACACACTGATTAGCTGAGGCTTTAGATACAGTAAATAATTGTGTATCTTCTTGTGGAAGAAAGGACGGGTGGATCGATTGTATCAATACTGGCTCGTGTCTGCAGACCGGTCTTAGCTCAGGCCACACCAGCTGAATAATAATGAAATACTGAAGGATGCTCAATTATTGCTGTTCATCAGAGTTTGTGTTGAAAAAGTCATATCAACATTTTTCCTAAGGGGTTTCAGCTGTAGGCAATCCATTGGTAGGGGTTATCTGGTCTCGCTAGTTAGACCGGATGATGGAAGATGTTCTTTTTACTATAACGATCAGTGCTGCAGTATCAAACATTTCTATATTGGTTGCCCTTTGTGTAGGTGCAGTATACAATCTATTCTATGCCCATTCATCTACCGCCTGATTTAGTTTGATGCTTGATTTTCCTCATATATTCAAGAACTGGTCAAATGGCTAGGCGGTAAAAATGCCAGTTGCAAAAGTTCCTTGTTTTCACAAATTGGACAGAACAATTTGGTAAGCAATCTTTATCATTTTAGCAGTTTCTCAAGCATTCTCCACTTTATGCTATCACCATCCACATAAGTTCTTTGCCTCTACAAGCCATGACATGTGTGAAGTGGGTAGTTGCATTTTCCATCTTGTGCCATTAGATTTACCTCTATTTTGAGCTAAGGTTTAGTTCTAACCATCTCTGACATGTCTTGTTTCATGGCCCTTACATAGACTCAGCCTGTGTGTGTGTGTGTGTGTGTGTTTGTACTTCCCTGCGGTGTGTGTGTGTGCACATATTTACCCAAGTGTGCACAGGCATGCGTGTCGGGAGTGCTCATTAAAATTGTATGGGAGCTGATGCTGTACTCCGGCTCCACTGCACCACTTGTCACACAGTTGGCCTCATCGTGCCAGGTAATCAGGCGGGCAAACGGCCGTTCCCCTCTGCTGATAAAAGAGAGGCTTAAAGTGTCTTAAAACAAACTCCCTAAGCCTAACATTTTAATAGTGACTGCTGTATAGGAAAACACCAGATTAATGTCAAACCCAATTAATATGAAGTTGAGACACAATAAAATGTAATTAAAACAATGCAATTATTTTGCAACTCTTGTGTTTGTCACAATTTGATAGCAGTAAGTAAAAATCGGAGCACATTGCCTCTTAAAAAGTTTTACTGGAAAATAAAACACAACAACTAGGGCATTTTACAAGTGAAGATGTCTGGGTATAAAGGTTTTAGAAGCTGGGTTTGTATTGTTATATTGGATATTGGCTATTTGATGCTCTTCACTGCATGGCTCAAGCTGCACAAATCTTATGTTATCGCTGTATCATGTGAAGAGGACATTTGTGAACATGATCCTAAAACACGGAATATGTGCTCGAGTTGTGAATGATTCCCTAACTGTGTTCTTTGTTCCCTGTCCCTGTTTGTCTGTCGCACCTGTCGGGCCGACCTGTAGGAGAGCACCTGCGGATCTGTCCCCAGGGCTACACCTGCTGCACCAGCGACATGGAGGACAACCTGGCCGTGCTGAGCCGCAGGGAGATGGAGGGGCTGCTCAAAGAGGCGGGGCGGGCTCTACAGACCTCGCTCACGGGGCAGTACAAAGTATTTGATGGTGAGCTAAAGTTATAGATGCTTTCTCACAATTGTCTACAGCTGGATAATTTACCATTTTTTTCCTTAATCCTTTTTGCTGGACAGTTAAGTTTATAGGGCATTTTGAGTATTTAATGTCTGTTGGCAACATGATTCTGGTCAGCACCTCTACTTACCATTGTTCCAGGCTATATCCTGCCTAAAGCCCAAAGTGGCTGGGATAGGCTCCAGGCACCCCACGACCCCTAATATGGAAAAGCAGAAGATGAATGAATAAATGAACATCAGTCTGAATGTTAGATCTGATCATACTAATTAGTATGATGATATAGACGCTTTGCTCTTCAAGAAAGGTTAAGTCTAGTTAAGAGTCACTTTTAGTGGCAGTTGCACTTGACTGTATAAAAACTTTCTAGTTCCCTCAAATAAAATGAAACTTTCATCTGATACAAAACAAAGCTTAGGTCAAGAAGTGCTTTACGTAAAGACCAAAGTAAAGATGGATGTTGAGTCTGAGAACGGTGGCACAGAGAGGCAATTATTTGTGTCTAATGATGTGCTGAAGTTAATAGAAGGTTGTTTCTCACTGCTCCTGTTCCCACTGGCCGCTCACTGACAATAGATGTGTCAACTGAGACTGTGATCGGGGCTAGTTAGCCTGACCTTTTCACTTCACTGATTAGTGTTTGACTGACATTTGTTTACCCTTCCTTGACTCCGCTGTGTTCATCTTTTTCAGAATTTCTTCTTAGCACTTGAGGCCAAATATGTGCATAATCACTTGGCCAAAAACTCACCCCAACACAAACATTACACAAGCCTGTCCAAGAAATACACATTTCTCCAATCTAGTTGATGTCATCACCGTTTGTTGAACTTTTCTGTTCTTTAGAAAAGCTCCTTGTTTCAAATGGCTGCAGCAGTAAACAACAGACACACACACTCAAGCAGCACTCAAGTTTAGCTCTAAACATTGGGATGTTGTGCAGCAAAAAAGCATTGTTATGATCATGATCACTAGTTTTCCATTAGAATGATACAAATAAGACAGACCATTTTATGAAAGGGAGTTTATTATGCCTTTTTAAGCTTTTTGAATTCCTTATTGGGAGCTGTTGCTTTCTCTCGGCTGTAAAAGTTCAGATTATGTGTATGTCCCTTAAGTTCTTCCCATCTTGAACTCAAATCTAGTGGCAATTTTGGAGAAGGAGAAAGGTGAAATCAAAGGTCATTGTTTACGCATACAGAATTACTCAAACATGCGTAACAGAAACTGAATACGTTTTTGACAAGTAAATCATAGATCTACGTAGAACGCACATACTAAAACATATATATTAAAGGATATAGTTTCAATTAGCACAATGGGAAGCCCTCTTATACAACACCACGGACTAAGGGAGTGAGCTTTAAGTCAATGGGGAGCTTAAGGCCCAAGAACCATCTGACTTCCTCCTCTGAAGAAGACTAGACTGGGGTTAAATGGACCATAATAACCATTGGCACAGTTTGACAGAATAAAGCACTCAGGACATCCTGCTATTAGTCTTTTAAAATGTACTGTGTCAGTGATGGGTTACATCTGTTTGACCAAACACAGTTAGCTTCTTTTCTTTTTTTTAATTTCCTTTGGTAATGTAATGTGAAGATTTGATGTACCAGTATTCAGTCGTTGATATTTTTATTTGTCTGTGACCGAGCTGTGTAATACTGCCAGTTAGCGCACATCTGGCTGTATTTAGCAGGGTGTGGGCAATAGCTATCAGGGCTAAATGTAGGGTGTCACTGCTCCAGCCCAGGCAGCACAGGCCTTTTTAGTTCCCAGGAATTTGGGAGAAGACCCAACCAAGCCACAGATTAGAGGACCATGCTCACATCCAGCTGGGTCGCAGTGTGCAGGGAGTGTGTGTACATACATTGAAGCATGCACGTCCCTGTTTACATGCATAGTATTTATAATTACTTGTCACTGCTAAAAGGCCTCTTGTACAGTGTATTTAAAAAGTATTTAGACCACTTTTTAGTTTTTTTCAGTTTTATTAAAAAATTATTTAAATTAATTGCCAAAGTGAAGAAAATTTTACAGTAACACATTGGCATAAGTAGATAGGCCCTTTGAAACATACCTTAAAGCTTTAATTTAGCTCACGTCTCTCACAATTTCTCATGGGTGGCTGCACCTTTTAATATCTCAGATTCTCAGTTTTAATTATTATTATTATGATTGAAAAAAAAAAAAAAGTAAAGGTAACTTTCTGAATGCACGTCGTCGTGTGAGATGCATTTACTTATCTTTGCTCATATGCTGCGTAGAGACAGATGGAATGATAAAGGACATCAAGGACAAAGTGATAAGCACAAATCGTGTCCAAAAACAGAAAGTTAAAGAGATGAACTTAGACAACGCAGTAGACGGAGTGAAAAGGGCACAGAGGACGTGATGACGGCAGTAGAGGGACTGTGTATGTTCAGAGGCAGTTAGGTGTGTTAGACAGACGGGGGGCTGAACCTGGCAGGTGCAGCTGGTCTGATGGGGACATGTCTGGCAGCTGGAGCCTCTCTGTGCACTGCTGTCACACTGAGCTTAATGCAACGACATACTTCATCAGGACAGAGGTGGGAGTTGGCTACAATCAATAACAAGACCTCATTTGTTCAAGCCCTCTTGAACTGACTCTCCCTTGTTAAAAGGCATAAAGTTGGTCTATTTAGTAGTTTTATTTGAAGCTAGCTATATGCTTACTTATTTTAGCCAGACTGCAAATGCGCATGAATGTTTGTGTATCAATTTGAATTTTGAGCTCTATGGCCAGATCGATCAATATCCATTTATGAATGCATACATAAAGCTCATGCATGCTCTTTTTTTCAATAAAGTAAAAAAAAAAATCTGGATTACTTCATGATGTCGCAAGGATCATGGAGAAACACTGCATCTTTTTGGTTCAGAAATAATGTCTTGAGATTTATCTACAGTGTCAAATTTTCCAGAATTTGACTCTCTGGTTAGTTTGGTGTTGCCAGATTTGGACTTGAGGACATCAAAACAAGCCAGAAATGATTAAATGTTCTATCTTTGATTATCTGTGCATGGTAATAATGTTCAAAACAAATGAAACCACATTTTGTGACTAGGTTGGGTCTATAAAGACTCTGACTGAACCTTGGCACAGAGTCATTATACTCACTGCAGTCTCTTTCATTCACTGGCACACAGACTATATGAGCAGCCAAAGGCTTGTTGGCCACAGTCTTCCAGCCCATTTCAGTGGAAGGCAGATCAGTGGTTTTGGAGCCTAATGTGATTTGAAGAGGACTGGTTGTGGATCCTGCTCGTGGGTAAACCTGTTTCTAGATGACCAGGCAGACTTACTGATTTATTCATTTAAATCAAGCTCAGAATATCTTGCTCCCAGCGTCTCACATGCAAAGTAAGACATCCAGCAGAGCCAAACTATCGTATCAGATTAGGAACAGGAGCATGATTTGATTCATAATAAACACAAGTCTATTTCTGGATACAGGCTCCAACCTTATATTCAGTGAGTAGAAAACAGCTTTTGTGTTTGTTCGCTTTGTAGTTCAGATACTATTGAAGCTAAAGTTGTGATTGTGGGTTTGATGCTGGCCGACACACTGCTCAGTGAGCATGTGGGTTCTCTCCTTTACTTTGGCGTCATCCCAGCGCTCACGGCAAGAAGTTCCTGGGTTTGTTTGTTGGACTGAACAGACCTTTTTTCACCCCGTTTCTCCCATGCACAATACCCAAACCTATGTTCTTCCTGACCAACAGCCTGGCTCAAGATCTAGAGAATAATCTGTGACTGCTCCTGACAGGTTGCTCAAGCATAAAATTTATGGGTCAAAAAGGCTTCAAAACACATGGAAACAGCATCATAGCAGCACTATCCATCCGCCACATTAATTTCATTTATAATATCGTTATACCTTGTCTTATCTCTCACATTTAACCTCCTTGCTCCATAATTCATTCAATTCACCAACAGACTGCATTCAACCCAACTTGACGCATCTCATTTCCTGCTTTCATGGTCACCTCCAGTGATGTCATGACTGACAAGGACATCTGCTCCCATTGTGGCACTTGATTGGCCCGTTTTATCTGCATGCAAATCACGTCAGCGGGGACCTGGAGAGTATAGCGCCCCAATTATGCCAAACACATTACTCACTTGGTGCTACGTTGCCTCACAAGGATCAAACGTAGAAGAAGAATGGCCTGTTCCAAAATGGCATTGGGGCAAAGAGCGGAAAGTATGTCGAGATAAAGGAGCAAAAAAGGAACAAAATGACAGTCAGGGTTAGAACAATGTGGGGTCCGGGGAAGAGAAAGAATCAAGGCAAACGGCTTAAAAAGAGAACCAGATGGATGAAAAGGAAAAAGAGAAGCATGCTTGATTAATGCCAGAGGAGAGGGTGTCTCATAAAACATCTAAATCTAGTCATGTGACCTTTATCTTCACATCATTTAGTCAGTGGTTGTAGGCTGCTCACATCTTCGTCTCTTTATGTTAACCCCAGGTCGATCAGGTTTGTAGTGCTAAACATGGGAGAAGAGCAATGAACTTCAGATCCATGCCAAAAATTTTTATTTCTTGCTCTTTTTAGGACCGTGAGAGGGGAAATTAAGGGCAAATAGCTTAAAAGGAGAACCAGATGGATGAAAAGGAGAAGCAGGCTCGGGTAAATGGTGCATAATGCCAGCCGTGGAAAGTCATTGGAGAGTGTGTAGACAATAAAGGCTTCTTCCACTGTGGCCTGTTGATAGATGATATGCATTATGTGACGTGTCAGCTTGTTTATTATACAGGACCTTTTAATAGCGTCTAAATGCTTGCTAAGGGCTGCACAGTGCTTCTGGGGCCCGGTGTGTGTGTGCGTGTGTGCGTGTGTGTGTGTGATAAGCTTATGTTATTGATGGAGCAGTAGAATGACACAAACAGTTTAATGGCTCCCAGATCACGGTTTCACCAGCGTTTGTTTGTGCCAGCCCTGTGGATCGTATCATTGACCCAACGCATGTATGAGAATGTAAAGAGAACTCACACACCGTATTCTCGGTGGCAATAGCATTAAGTGTCTGTTGCGGAGATGGGGAGCAGGTTTTTGGACATGTGAAAGGTTCAATCTCTGCAGTGCAAGAATTTAAAGCCAGCTGCTTGGATTTCACATCGGAATCAGAACAGCTTTAAGGAAAATTGTGTTGTAAAAATACATTATTTCCAGTACAGGATATGGTGTTTTTAACTAGGGACAAACATGTACTATATGTTGCAGGAAAACAATAAACTACTAAATAAACCTAATTGTCACAACATAATCTTACAGCCTATTTGAATACATAGATTAAAAATAGATTAACCATTGTATTCTCAACAGGCAGCACTGTTGATTCATTCATGTTGTTCTATTATGCCCTACTATTTCATTTTGTATTGCACAGAACAGTCCCAGATGCAGGTTTGTCCAGATTCCGATAATACATGGTGAGGTCTACCTGTGCTCTCTCTTTTATTGAATGCACATCAGCAGCACATTGTACCACTCTCACTCACTGTCCATATTCCACCCTGTGCTTTGTGTCTCCTGCTCCCTGCCAGAGAATACTGCTGCTAATGTAATAAAACGGCACTTGTGAAATGGACAAACACAATTAGGACTTCCAGATACGAAACACATATAGATACAGCCCCTGGATTTTGTTCTTTTTTCTCCACTCTAGGCAGAGCTACCTTGTCAGTGGCTGGCCCAGCTCCAAGCTTTAGCTCATCTGTCATGTCCTACTGGATACAGACTGCACTGCCACATAAGATCTCCCTTGACATATTTGTAATCATTTCCTTATGGATTTGGAGTTCTTCATTTTCTGTTATCGGTCGTGACCTCTGCTCCTTTGAAATATTTTTTGCAATTAATAATTTAGTTTCACTTTTGTGCTAGGACAGAAGTCAGCTGAGATAAGACAAGTGGTGAAAGTGGTTGTTTGAGTTCTAAATGAAAAGGCAGATTAGGTTTCTTCCATATTATTTGGTAAATTGAAACGAGGGGCCAGTAAAGCAACGTTTTACTTGCTCTAGACATGCACTGAGCAGAGGTGGGTAGTACTCAGTTACATTTACTCAGTTACATTTACTTGAGTAACTTTATAAATTGTCCTCTAATAATTTTACTTTTACTTGAGTAATAATATTTTGAAGTAACTGTACTCTTACTTCATTAAATTATTGGGAATCTAGAAAGAGTAAGGGTACTTTTACCTACCTCTGTGTGTCATGTAAGAACCGCTTTATGTGAAAAATTTGATCTTTTTTTTTGCCAGATTACCACAAAATTATACAGATAATCTGACATTACGCTCAAACAGTTACTCAGGACTTGAGTAGTTTTTTCACCAGTACTTCTCTACTCTTACTCGATTAATTATGGGAATGAGTACTTTTTACTTGAGTAACATTATTTTGAAGTAACGGTACTCTTACTTGAGTAAAATGATTGGCTACTCTACCCACCTCTGACACTGAGTGGCCCCTTCATTAGTTAGACCTAGTTACATGCTTGTGAACGTAGTGGTTTTGATTAAATATGTTAAGAAAACAAGGCCTGTGCTGTCGTCCCCAACAGCAAAGTGTATATCGGCGAAAACGACCCCATACGTCTGCCCCGTACGTCTGCCCCGTACGTCTGCCCCGTACGTCTGCTACAACTATCACCACTTTTTTGATTTGTCTGGATGTTTGTGAAGAATGTTTTTGCCAGATTTAGAAAATTCCCTAAAGCTGTATTATTCTTTCAGTCTATAGGGGGCGCTATAGAGGTAACTGCCATCATATTAGTCAGATGTGTTCAGGGCCGG
>JAVQKC010085241.1:0-10368 GCA_036025475.1 Philypnodon macrostomus | reverse complement strand
TGTCTCTCGGCTGGCCTGGGAACGCCTCGGGATTCCTTCGGAGGAGCTGGAGGAAGTGTCTGGGGAGAGGGAAGTCTGGGCGTCCTTGCTTAGACTGCTGCCTCCGCGACCCGGCCCCGGATAAGCGGAAGAAGATGGATGGATGGATGGATGGCTTAGTCTATTGTACTTTCAAAGGTTGCCTGAAGTTCAACAGCCCGCATTTAACAGCATTTATTAAACAAAAGTAGCCTGATGATCCTATACAAGGACAGTCATTGATTGTACTTATATGTTTTTCTGTTTATATGATAGAGACCTCTTCCGGGTGTTAAGGTCCTGGGATAAGCATGACAACAAAGGTCACATGATTTCTCCTCCTCCATCCCCCATCGCCCCCCGTGAGCCGTTGAGCATCGACTCTCCATCTGCGGGAGGTTCCGCACAGTGCGCCTTCAAGACCCGCATATCTGTCGCCTATCCCCGCTAAATCTCCCCCATCTCTTTTTAGTAGCGAGGGGAGACGAACAGAAAAAAAACACCCGCAGACATGTCCTCCGGGTCGGCCTTCAACGACGAGAAAGGAGGCTCCTCCAGCGTCGCGGAGCCTGAATATGGACACGACCCGGCCATCGGAGGCATCTTCTCCTCCGACTACAAACGGTAACAGCGGGTTTTAATGCGATTTAGTGGCACTGAGGTGGGGGATGTGTTGTGGGTTCAATGTGTTTGATTGAAATCTGTTGTTGCTAGGCCGCTCGCATCGCCTTGAATCTCTCGCAGTGATTTGCTGGATGCGCCAAGCTAGCGTCTCAAATGGCGACTGTTGTCTGAGCATTTACATGTATAAATCTGTTTACTGCTTAGTGTCAAAAGCTCAACGGTTGTTAGGGTAATGTATGCGTTGATTTTGTTTGGTTTATAGGTGACATTGTGGCAGAGATGTGGCAGAGATGACAGGGGTTAGCATTAGCATTTCAGCACCACCTCCTCTGGACAGCTCTATGGACGTAACCAAACAGGGACACAATTGTACCTTAAATTTTAAAAATATGTGTTTTTACTGTTTACAAACGTACAGGATAAATGCAGGCAAAAGTGTAGTTTAGTATAGGGATTTTTGTTGACTGCTTCACACCACTGGAAATAATTGGTAGCCAGGATATAACACTCAAAGTAGCATTTGGTTTGACCTGATATACTGCATATAACCGTTGACACTTATGATGGCAGTTACATTTCAACTGCTCGAGTCAGTGTAAACTCAAAACTGTACAGCCCACACACTTTTTTTTAACCCTCTGAGGCTACTGTTGTTTGTGGAGCTGAACTGAATCTTAAACAGAAAAAATGGTGATGACTATGAACCAAATTTAACTCTAGATTTGCCTGACTCTCAAGAAACACCTTCGCTACTACGCAAGTCTCTCTTGTCGCCAGCTGAGGGCGCCCTTCCACTGTTTTATACCTGACCTTGTTTGATTTAGTTTGAATCGACGCAGGGTCATTTGTTCCTATTTTATTTTCTGAGCACTGTTAAATCGTTTAAACTTTGTTGACTCACAGATTACCTTCGGGCAAGCAGTTGGACAGGTTTGTGAATGTGATGAATGATCACTCGTGGAGTGCGGCCTTGGGTCTGTCTCCATGACGACGGGACAGATGTGAGATGCTTGTTTTCACCTGAACATCATTAATCCAGAGAGCAAGGTGTGCTTTCACTTGGTGTTAGGTAGATTGTATTTAAAACTAGACAGTTGGAGGGTTGTTCTATGATTGCCCTAATTCATGGGAAACATGTCAATGCGGAAAAAGTGTGTTATAATGGTGAACAGTTTTCCGGCTCTTTCTGTTGGGGTCACAAAAATGACAAAGTGCCATGTGACTTTGCTGAATATTTAATTTACTCTAATTTAGGCTTAAACGATTATGTAAAAGCAGGGGAGTATAATAATGGTCAAGAGTATTAATGAGGAAACGATAAATGTAATAATTATGTGCAGGCTTTTCAATATCCTGCACAAAATACATATCACAAAGATTTACATGCCAGGAATGACTAGTCCTACATTCATATTATTTATTATATTTGTCCAATAAATAATAATAAAAATATATTTAATTAATTGCTTCATTAACGTGACCGCCACAAAGCTATTTCATATTTTTACAAACAGAAAGCTTTCCTTGACTTCCATAAAGGTATTAAAAGTGCTATTTCATCTTAGCCAAACAAATATAATCTTTTTATTCCTAAATGTCATTTTTATACTTTCGTTGCTCCAGGGAGAAGAACTCAATTCTCCATTTTGTTTACAAATAAGTTCAAAGCAGCTTCACAAAAAACAACTACTTTCTTCTAAATCCCAGAATCACTTTAATCCATTCAACTCTTGCTGCTAGTTTATTACCAGCAACACATCCAGTTTGTGTACCCAAAAACCTGACAGCATACAGTATGTGAGATGAAGCAAGCTATTTTGGTCTGATTTGAAACAGACAGTGTCTTTCTCAGTGGGCTGCTAAGAAAAGCTGAGTCATGTTAGAGGAGTCACGTTAGAGGAGTCACGTTAGAGGAGTCATGTTAGAGGAGTCATGTTAGAGGAGTCACGTTAGAGGAGTCACATTAGAGGAGTCACGTTAGAGGATGGTAAAAGAGAGAAGCAGCTCATATTCAGGTTCAAATAGAATCTAGCAGTTTCACTGTATATTGATAATATATTAATTACACGCCACACAATAATATTGATTTGCTAACTGGCAGCGTTTTTACAGTACACTTTTGATTTATAGTACAAGCCAAGGCAGGGAACCATCTATTGGCTGCAGCCGACTGTATACAGTTGATACATTGCATGAATGAGGCGATAGCTGTCGTGGCAGGAGGCGGGCGGTGAAAAGGGCTATGTCATCGTCTGTGTGGGCCTATTGTTACTGAGAAGCGCACACATCACAATCTGCTAACAACACGCCCCTAGTCTTTCCTCCGAGCATCCATTTACAAAGAGGCAGCCTCAGTGACAGGAGGCAGCGCACCGGGAGCTAGGGCTACGCAGGGTTGGATCACAGCTAATTATAAGGACGCCACAATGCTGTATTTAGAGAGGGGTTTTATTGGATCATTTCGAGACGTTTGAAGGCACTACTATCCTTGAGAGAGATGTCCACGCTGGATTTACTAAGCTAAGCAACACTGGCTAAAGAGGCAGCACAGTCTGTTTAGCTATTAAGAGATTTTTATGGGGGTTTTTTTGCACATTTTGACAAGACAGTATTAGTTTCTCTTCGGGAATGACCCTTTTCCAGTAAACCAGGACAAAGCTGTTTGAGTCTTAACCTGAATCTCACCTCTTTCTACTATTTTCAATTTATTTTAAACAGTAAGGATTTCTTTTAGGATTTTTTTGTCAATGACTACACATTTCTTTATGCGATGAGATATCTTTTTGTGGTCAACTTTGCAACTTGAGGATATGACCAGTTGTCTTTGTGGTTCATTGGTGTATTTTGTTATAGGAGAATCACATTTAAATTTTATGTCAAAATCTGGATGGTTATTTTTAAGTCCTTTGGTGAAGAGGCTGCTAATGCCTAGATTATTTGTGTGTCAAGATTACATTTCTTTTTTGTGGTTTCAATATAAACTAAGCAGTTTTTTGGAGACGAGCATTTCTCAAACAAGCAGAAGATTTTTCCAGTCTACTTCATCTACTAACCTAACAAATCAAAAATGACCACTATGCAGAAGTTGTTGCAGTTGCCTGTCAATGCAGTGAATATGGTCAAAACCGTCCAAAGCCAGGTGCAAGGCGGCGGTATCCAAGAAGAGGACAAGAGCCCTGTGTTGTCCCCAGATAGCGGGCAGCATTCGTGGTACAGCGCCCTGCAGCCAGACGAGCTCCGGCACCTGAGATCTGGAGGGAGCGGAGGGGGCAGTGGTGGAGGCGGAAGAGACGCAGAAGAGAAGTCAGGTCTGGAGGAAGGAGGAAGTGGTGGTGGTTTACAAACACAGCCTCTGCGGTAGGAAATAATCTATACATGTGTGGTTGGGAAAATGCATTAAGCAATAAGAAATATATTATTGGGATGCACATTGATATCAGTCAATATTCACAAGGTTGACTATAGTTGGTATCGGCCTACACTGGAAAAAGTAATCATTCACAAGCAAAATCTTTCAGTTTACCCAGGCACTCCAAAATATAATGGTATTGTAATCGACATCGGCCAAAATTGGATTGAATTTTCACATTGGTGCTTAGTAAAATGTAGAGTTTTTGATGTTAGGGGATGTAAAGACTCAGGCCTGTCACAGCAACAATGAACTGTAGAGGGTAATGTACACTGGCTGACACTAAGACAACCATTCACTGTTTAGATTAAACAAGGAGAGAATCCACAATAACATCACGCATAGTTCTTGACAATGGTCTGAATTGATCAAAGACAGAATTTCTACTTATCCTCATTACTATAATTTTTTACCATGACCAACATACAATCAAACGAAGCCCGAACACCAAAATGCTTCATGAACTAGACCAAAATGTGAGTGCTTAACCTTGTATTTTTTTTTATGTGCTGTTTCAAAGTAAAGCCTTTATTGGTGCCTGCTGCAACAGTCGAGCAGTGGTCCTTACAGCTTCTCTTAATTTAAGGATTCAGACCATTACATTTGGCATGAAAAGTGGAGCTCTTTGGAAATAGGTGAACTTTGAAAATAGATCGTTATGCACAGTAGTATCATGAAAAGAAAGCAGCTGAGTAAAACAATTTCTCCTTTTTACTTTAGACATTTTGTTGTTGATTTATTTATTTTGGAGGGGGGCAGTGGTGCAGTGTGTAGGCACTCGCCCTTCAACCAGAGGGTCGGTGTTTTGAGTCCCCGTCCAAGCGCACGCTGTCGTTGTGTCCCTGGGCAAGACACTTAACCCACATTGCCTATGAACGAATGTGGCCAGGTCGCCATTGTAAATGAGAATTGATTTTCAATTGGTTTACCTGGTTATAAAAAAATAAAAAAAAAATGCAAGTATTGATTCTGACCTGGTTTAAACCATATTAAGTGTTTTTCAATAATAAAAAAAAATAGTTTAATCCTGGTAAAGTCCTGCTTTTTTATCTTGTTGAGACTAGGTTTAGACCAGGGTTAGTCCCATTTTAGACCTAATACAGTCCTGGTGGTTTAGACCTGGTTTAGAACTGGTTTATTTATTGTTTAGACCGGTAATAGTCCTGCTTTAGACCTCCCATTTTGGGTACAAATATTTTGAGAAGTGGGTTTTGGTATGAAACTGGTCAATGATTGATAAAGCCGTAACCTTATTAAGCATATCCAGCTTATTATTGCATTATTTAACATAGTTATCTAAATGTAATTAATATACAGTATTGTTAGCCTGACCTTTTAGCCAGACTTGTGCTAATCTCCTGTTGCTGGCTGTAACTCGATCACCCTTGTATGACAGAGAAGGTAAATAATTCAATGGTGTTTGTAAATTCAGCCGAAGTTCGTCGTCAGGAGACAAAACCCACAGCCATCAGAGAGGCTGGTGTAGGGTTACAGAGTATAGGGCTGTGTGGTCGGGATCAGTGGAGAATTAAAACAGGGATCAATTTACTGTCAATACAATTTTGTATTTGAAACAATAGCAAGTAATCCTGGATAGTCCCATGTCCACAACAAATAAAAGGAGTGTGTTGTGAAAGAAAATACACATCTACCAAACAATATTATTGTTTTCAGATTTTTGATGGTCATTTTCATTAGCCTCTTGGCATCTATCAAGACAACTGAGTCAGTGAAGAACTAAGTCAAGAACATGTATATATATTTTAACTTTAAACTAAAATAATTGAGTCAGTTGGAGCAAGAGACAATCATTTTTATCAAGCAAACCAAGATGCGAGTGATTTCAGTTGGAGAGAGTTATTTTTTAATGAAATATTGTATGTATTGACACGGCAGATAATTATAATTCTATCAGTGTTAATGAAATGCTAAAAGTATCTTATAACAAAAAATACACAATATTAAAATTCACTTTTCTAATTCTAAACATAAACTATATTTTGATTGACACAATTGCATGGATCTTCCCACTTCCACAGTTAATGGAATCAAATAACATGCCAACCTTTGAAGGCATTTGGCCACACCTTCCATCCTAAACCCTGCGGAATCAGCACAACTTGAAACTCTCAAATATGAAGTACTTCTCTCTCTTGTTAAACTCTTTAGCACATAGCAGACTCCGCAAAATGGTGGCGATTTGACGGCTTTTTAATTTAATTGAAAACCTCATCTGCCATAAGCACCGCCTCCATAAGGTTATTAACAGCGAGGTATGTGCAGCTCGTTTGTGGAGGCAAATTGCTGATAATATCTTTGACAGGTCCAATGTTTGACCACAGCTTCAACGAAATGCACTCTGCTGTTTCCGGTCCGGTTTTAATTAGTGTCTGTTTATCATCAAACAGGCAACAGGAAACTAGAATTGCTTCATTAATTAGAAATGACCATCAAACCTACAACAGCCAATGAACAAACCAAGAGAGGGAATGGTTGAAAAAGCAGACAAGAGCAATTCATACAGTATACTAGCCCACGTACTGCAGTAAGGACTATAGTGTAAAGAATTCTTGATAGCAAAGTACCATCCATAGAGGTTATTTACATGGTGCCTTGCTTAAAGTCAAAGCCATATTGAGGCACTTGTACAGTTGAATGTATGATTTGGGTTGCATAAATGAGAAGCAGGTCAGAATATATATAAATTCATCAAGCATTTATCTCTTGCGATGTTAGTATCTGAAGAATTAGAAGCTAACCAAAACATACAGTACACCATATGACTGAAAAGTAGCCATATCGGGGTACTTACATAAATGAATGGCATATTTGGGGTTACACGCTTAGTAGTTTCAAGATTTCCAGGGCAAGGATGCAAAACACACTACACTCAACATACATACAACTTACTATGGCAAAGTAGACATTTCTATCTTTATCATTATGACACAATTGTATTCCTTTTCAATACATAACCCTAAGTATGTTCTTAGAGACCTGTTATAAAACATCAATAGTGTTAAATCCTTTTCTTTGTGAGACCGTATTCAACTGCTAAATCTTCTCAAGTGGATTTTCTTTGTCTGCATCTTTTTACATGTTTTTGATTGGCATGTTAGAATCTGCCAACATAGACAGCACTTTCTATTGCTACAGTTGACAAATGTTAATAGAGATCTTTAGTTTCAGCACGTCCAATTGAAATCACACTGGCAATATATAATCTGATAACCTATAGCTTCTCCCCACCTCATGTATAGATAAATATATTGTGTCAGGTTCACAGTTGCTGGGATATGCATGTGAATAAGTGTACCTTGATGTGATAGAAGGAGGGATTTAGTATGCCAGCTGTCTTTTAGTAGGTGTGTAAGAGCATGTGAAAAGGTATGGTAGCCCTGCAGGGACATGCCGTTTTCAATCATCAAATCCAGCATCTGGCTATAGCTTCAGAATTACCTGCATATGCAAACAGAAGCCAACTAAGCCCCTATTGTTCTACATTAAGTGGTTCACTAAGCCATTGTTATGATTTGTGTTTCAGGTTTCCTTTTGCATAATTTGACTTAACTAGCAACAAAGTATAAAAAAGACAGTATCGGTAGTAAAATTGAAAATCGAAATGATCTGTTAAGTTGAACAATTTGATCAACCCACACTTTTTGTCAAAGCTAAAATAAAAAATATTCAAGTGTGTATGTTCATAGACGTAATTAGCCAATGTATGACTCAATGTTGTCTCCATTGTTTGACTCAGGCTTTTAACAAAAGTGTAGGACACATCTACCTACACCAAGTGAGGCTTAAAAATAGTTAATAATTGTAAACAATGGTAATAAATTCCTGAGATAAAATATAGTTAGGTGAATAGTGACTAGTGAATATTTTTGCTTGTGTTCGTGGAGATCAAGACAGCTAATTAATTAAGTTTTAGTTAATAGGTAGTCTTTTTACTGTTAAAATTGGTTTCAGAGAGTGGTTCATGTTTCCCCCTTAAAAGTCCAGACAAAGACAGACAGAACAATGTTTAGTAAAAAAAACAAACACCTTATTGTTAAAATCATCATTCAAAATGTCAGACTTCCTAATTGGAAAGATTGTTGATTTTTCCTCATTGTGTAAGTGAACCTCAGCAGAAACAGATAAATGTGAAAATGTCATTGATCTGTTTATATTCTTTCATTTACTATATCTCGAATCTGTCTGGGTTTCTGCCGCTGCTGTCTGTGTTTAAGGGTTATGTTTCTGTTTATATTGTATGAGCTGTAGATTTAAGTCTCTGTGGGATTTGGTTTGACATCTGGTTCAAAAAACACTCAAAACTGTCAGTATAGGAATATATTTTTTAGTTTGACAGAGAGACGGTGTTTACCTCTGTTGTCACTCTTCGCTTTGTGTCAGCCATGAAAGTAAACAAACAATTGTCTCAAATCAATCAAAATCTACTTAATTCTTACAATGTTATCCGGATTGTATGCACATTAGAACTGGTCAAAATACTACTATATGGTCTACTCAAATTGGTGAGTGACAGCTACTTCCTAATTCAAAAGGTGATGTAGATATTCCGCCATCTTGCGAAGGGCTCCACACTGAACATTTTGTTTTATTTAGGATCAGTATCAGGTTATATTGGGTTTTTATGATTTAGTTAGTATGATTTTGATGCATCCATTTTCTGTTAGTTAACGAGAGCAGACTGGGTGTCGATGGCTTGTTCATGGTCAGTGCTTCCTAGATTGGGAGGGGCCCGTGGGCCAAAGTTGGCCTACCAAGCACTTTGATTTGGCTCGCCAAGATGTCCCACAATTTATGAATAATAAGCCCTATAATGAATGACATAGGCCGAATGTCCAGATTTAAATGATCAGATTTGACTGGATTGGTAAACTATAAAACAATTTACTGGATAAGGGTCTAAAACAATTTGATTCAGTTTTCATTATGTATGAACAACAATCTTAGTCCACATGAATGAGAATGTTCCCAGATTACATATTATTATGCTAAAATATTCATAACGAAACTTCAATTATAGAAGCATTCGACATTTCAGCTCATTAAATGCCAAATATTTTTGCATTTGGCCCACGGACTAGTAATATATTTAGATTTTGGCCCCTCCTGAGAAAAAAGTTTGGCACCCCTGGGCTATGGAGAAGGGAGGGCCAAGGAGGAACCAAGCATTTGCAACAGAATGGAAGCAGCAGAGAATACAGGATTACTCAAATATGTGTGAATGAAAATCATAACTACAGGTGTGTTTTTGAGGAGAAAACAACAGTATGTTTGCATAATATAGGCCCTTTAAGGTTTTATAATGAACAATTTCACAGTTGAGTTGACACCAATCGGGAACGTGACACTCTGTATGTTGTATCTCACAATTGTTGCATATGTATAAAGACAGTAGGAGAAGCCGGAGAAGTGTTGCTAAGTAAGTCAACTGATTTTGTGAGATTATGTCCACTGCCAATTACCCTTCTCTCGCGCCGCAGTATCAAGAGTTTGCATATTTCCAAAAGAGGGACTTCAAAGTGAACATTTCTGGGTCACATACAGACACTCTCACACTGAATTTAAATGAACGTTTTAGGAGAGTTGCATGTTCTTCTGCTGCTCTTATAAAATGTACAGAATGGTGGTTCATTTCCTGTTCTGTGTTTCCTTCAGGCACGACGACTTGAAGGAGATGCTGGACAGTAACAAAGACTCACTGAAGCTGGAGGCGATGAAGAGGATTGTGGCGGTGAGTTTGGTTTGAATTCATGTTTATTTTAGGATTTTGCCGTAGACTGTCAGGATTAGATAGCCTACAGATATGCCCACAGGAAATAATAGTTGAAATATAATTCTAATTTAAAAGTTAGACATCAAACTCATGCATTTGCCAAAAGCCTACATCAGAGTTGGCAATAGTATCATGACACACCTTACACAATCAATCTACAGACTGTTGGGTGCTGATGTACAGAAATATATTTTAACAGAGATGAGCTGACTCCTAATAGCTTGAGTAGTTACATTTCTTTTATGCAGCAGCTGGATCTTTGAGTTGTGAAACTCACAGAAATCCATGTTATACTTGATAGCCCAAGTATTGCTGATTAAACAGTGAATTAGGGTGGGCAGTTTTAAAAGTTACGTGCAGTTTTTAGATGTAAGGAATAAAGCTATTACAATTGGTTCATGAAATCACTTTTATTATATCGGCGAAAACAGCGTGTCGCCGATATTATGGAATCACGTCGGTGTTCGTCCGCGTCCGCGTCCGCGTCCGCGTCCGCAGATCCTAGCTGTGAACGCGATAACTCAAA
>JAVQKC010085227.1:0-11549 GCA_036025475.1 Philypnodon macrostomus | reverse complement strand
TTTATTTATAATAATTTATTTTATTTTATTATTTTTTTGTTTTTTTTACAAATCCAGACCAAATTAATCAATAGTCCAAAAAGGTTCATTTGGTCTTCACATACGTTTATTGAGCAGCTTTGTGTTATTCAGACCAGTGTTGTGTACTTTACCACTTCCTGTACGCCAGCTCATTTATACAACAGCACTGGTCTGAATAAAAACAAAAGCTTATCAATAGGTCTAATCAAGGTCGGACCCACGACTAAACCAGGTCTATACTGTGCAAAACCAGGATCAATCTTTGCCTAAACCATGAGTCTGCAGTGAACTATAGGACAGTTCAGGGGAATATTTTTCACACCACTACAAAACATGAGTGCCTGCATTAGCCCCTATGGAATCAGTCTCGGTGGTGTTTACTTTGACTAAAGAGGATGAAGATGTATGTAACCCACTGGGAAATGTTCACAAGCCCAACACCATTAATAATTACTAACGGAGGATTCCCATTTCACATACATGGCCGGCATATGTGGATCGATATCTAATGAGCTTTTAAAGCAGATACATACATATTTATGACCCCAGAACATCTCAGTGTACAGCAGGCTGGCATCCGTCATGGTTTACTGGGATTTTAGCCCATTCACAAACAGCCAAGCAGGCTGTAGCTAGATATACCAGAAAGTAGAAAGATTATTTAACCACAAAACATTCATCTTATTCCACTTGCTCTTGTTAGAGGTTGTGAGGTTCTGCAACTATGGGCCTGAGGTGGGGTACAATGCACAACTTATTGATTCAATCTGGGACATTGACAATATGCATGTCTTTG
This sequence comes from Philypnodon macrostomus, assembly GCA_036025475.1. Taxonomy (NCBI): domain Eukaryota; kingdom Metazoa; phylum Chordata; class Actinopteri; order Gobiiformes; family Eleotridae; genus Philypnodon; species Philypnodon macrostomus. Next base: position 10,732 of record JAVQKC010085227.1, on the reverse strand, counting down.
GACGGGGAGAGGAAGCTGGAGAAAACCCATAGTAACACAAAAGAACATACAAACTCCATACAGTATAAATAATAAAATAAATAAAAGTTAGAATCAACCCAATAATGGAAAGCTAACCACTCTGCCTCTAAGGGGAAGACTTATATTGGCCCGAATTCATGTGAGTATGAATAGTTGTCTGCAAGTATATCACTGTGTGACTAACTATTCTGCCTAAAACCCATAGTTGTTGCCTGGGTTCCATGCAAACTCAGCCCATAACAGTAATAAATAAAATGTACTATCAGACTAACTATGCAGACTGACGGATGACTTCAGTAAAACACTTTTCTTTAGCAGGGAGTGAGCTGTTCACAGACTGAGACAGTGGATATATATAACCTCTATCAGGCCGACCCACTGTTAGCTGCAGCCGGACCAGTGCCAGTAATGACGGTGTCCACAGTTTGAAGAAGATGTTGGGCTCGGTGCCACAGAGCGGACAGCTGTGTAAAGCCACGGTCGGCTAATGCCTCTCTACCTTTGTACAGGCTTATGGGCACGGATCAGCGGGCTCGGTAACAAGACTGAACCAGGCCTTGAAAAAGTCTGCAGACAGGAGGACATACAAACCTGACAGCTCACAGTACCTAAAGAGAGACGGGATAATGTGAAAGTGGATTCATCTGCTCCTCCACCCCATCACCTCCCGAGCAGCTACTCCATCCCCCCATCTCATCCTCAGCAGCAGAGTCATCTCACTCTCCACAGCTACACCAACCTCTACTATTCTCCATCCACCCCATCACCTCAACATCTCATCTCATGCTCCATCTGTCCTATACCTACACTATTCTCCATACAATGCATCGATCATCAGTGTCTCTCTCGCTGCCGCAAGCACCACCATTTTTCTTCCCAGGTACCATTTACCTAACCCAGGTCAAATCCTACCATAGACATAGTGCATAAAAACGTCTAAATACCAGTAGTACCTGTGACAATGAGAGGAAACAGGAAATAATCCACAGTAACACGGGGAGGACATACAGACTGTATTCGGTGTGATTGGTTGCCATCCTGCCTGAGAATAAAACCCACACTTTTATGGCTGTGGACACTTGGGCTGAAGCTGGGGAGAACCCACGGTAACACGAGGAGAACACACAAAAGCTACGATTAGGATCCAACTTTGCAATCAAGAGCTAGCCACCTTGAACACCATGTAAGACTATGGATCAGCAAGCTCCGTAACAAGGCAGATACAGGCTCCCAACAAGTGTGCAGACAGGCGGACACAGAGCGGGCAGCTGACTGGACCAATGGAGAGGAGAGAGCCAACACGGGCCTAAATGGGTGTAGTCTAGTGGAGCGTATCTGAACATGCAAGTCCAGCTCAAAGAGTCCTAATGGCCAGGAGAGGATCAGCCCCGACGTCACCGTGAAGGGATTTCAGCCGATCAAACTCCACAGTCCTGCGTGAGTGAGCTAGTCAAGAGTGAAGAGTGAATAATGTGGTCTGATACAATCGCTTACTCAGCCGACCGGTAGTCTCTGCTAAACAATTAAAAAATTACAAAATCAATGTGCAAAATACACTTTCACAAGCCCCTTTTTCTGAGATTATGAGAGATATATAAATAGCACAAAAAACACAAGAATATAGACTTAAATATAGACGCTAGACTTTATATATAGACTCTAGACTTTATATATAGACTCTAGACGATCATAAAGCTACTGTTCAACACAAAAACACCAGGTCTGCTCAGTTTGGCATATTTTTATTTCTTGGAGCTCTCTCTGTAAAAGCCTGTTCAAAAGCATTTTGTGGTTTTGGCGAGACCTGGGACTTGACCCAGGCGAGACTTCCAGAGACATTCATCCTTACAAGGAAGCTTCATTCACCCCACAATAACTCATTTAGAATCACACTGACTCTGAAGTTTTGTTAAAGTTGCATAGTGTGCCTTTAAACTTTACAGGGGAGGCACAAACAGGCCTCAATTTGGTGAGACCTTGGCCAAAAATAAACAAAATGCATCATTTTTAAACTGTTAAAATATTCACAGATTTGTATATGCACTTACGTGTGTCCAACGTTTTATGCCATACTAATAAAGGACATATGAAGCCCTGTTGACTAAATCCAACGCTCAGAGATTGGCAGCATTTGTGGGGTATTTTGACATAGACAAAGCTGTTATTTGACATTACAATCACATATGTGTCTACTTACAGCTATTTCTTTCACCCTCAATTATGACTTTAGGTCTTTTGCCACCAAGTTCCATTAAGTTTCACATGTTTCTGCAATGTAACGGGGAGTCAGACTGTAGTCACAGTAAGGATAAAAACTGCACCATCTGACTTTGGGGATTTTGATCTTGGCAAAAATAAACTAATAACATGGGACCGTAAATATGCAACATACATCAGGATGATAAATAAGGAGCAACAGTAATGCAAATGTCAGATTCTTTTTATGTATTTATTATTTTTTTATGAAATAATAATAATAATAATAATAATTGCTGTTTCACTAGCCCTGAGTAAAAGGCCTTCAGCACTTGGTAGATATGGCAGGAACTAACATGATTTGATGTTGTTGATGTTGATGGGTAGCGTGATTATCGATAGCCACATGGTTTTATTCCCTCATCATTTTCAGAGGTCTATCCTAATGCAAAGGGCAATTCAAAATCAAGTGTTGTCTAAACCTGATGATCCCTCTCCATTTAACTGCATGTTGAAACAGTGCATTCATTATCAATGGGAAGAATAAATAAATACATTATTGTGAACACAAGTGCTCAAATTTATTGCATCATTTTCTTTTTAACTTCAGGAAACCCTCAAAACACCATTATAGCTTTGGTAAATGGTATATTGATGTCATGATGGCTAGTTAAACAATGCACAACACAATCACACTTGATGATGGTTTTTTTGTAAAATTGAGAAATTGAAAAATGACTCCATTTATCAACAACAAATCTCCCATAATGCACTGCTTCTGGATAAAAAGAAACACGTCCGGTGGCAATCTGCTTGATTTGACACAAAAAGGTTTTCTTGCAGTTTTTATGGCCTAGATCAGGAGTGTCAAAAAAATCACTGAGGGTCACATTGTCAAAAAATCCCACGGAGGAGGGCCACTCACTGAGTGACTGATTTCACTTCGGTTGTAACGGTATTCTGACCACGTACTGTATGTGTCCCTCCATATTATAACCTCACAGTGAAAAAATGATCTCGCTTCACAATTTGGGGGGCACAAAAATGATGGTAATGAGGCCAGTAGGTAATTCAAACTTTACATCAACAGAATCTATTTGTTTTTATCATTATTACTGTGGAGGATTGAAAGTGACCAAATTCAAAAAACTAAATACACCATTAAATATTTAATTAAATATGTCATTAATCAATTAAATATGGAATTCCAAAAATTTCGTAAATTATAAAAAAAAAATACATGTGTTATTAACTGTGTCATTAATTAAATATGGAATTAAATACATAAATGTGTTTGTTTAATAATTAAAATATATTTTATCTGGCAAAGATGTGCAGGTTCTAACACTTGATTAGTTACCCTGCTCATCAAGTCAGGGAACATCGATTCCAGATAACGGACTGATGCAGATCCGACTTGATCCGACTTTGATGGACGAGTTTGACAGATACAGTAAATTCATGAAACACTACAGGACCATAAAATAATTCATTAATTTCTGAAATAATTATATATACATTTTTTTACACAAAACCAATTGGTATTTTATTAATTCATGTCACATTCATTTATTTAATTCAATATTTAATTAATTCATGACACGTGTAATGAATTATATAATGGTGTATTTATTTATTTTTATTTTGTCACTTTCAGTCCTCCATATTTTACAGCCAATCTCCAAAAGTGTAGATTCCTATGGTGCCATATTCCTCCCAGCTCTTGAAAGGAGCAGTGGATGAGATACAGTCAGCCCTCTGTCCTCGATCCAACCATTGCATAATTCACCGTGCAACAGCCAACATTGCAAATTGATGTTGGATGAAATGTAACCACCATTATTGCCGTAGAGAGAATCAGTAATAATAAAAATGGTGCTGGAGGAGTCGTCGACGTCTGCAGATGCCAAGGCTCTCGTTCATTCACGTTGACCGGACAAGCCACGCTACATCCCCAATAAAACCTCCACCCCGCCCCCGTCATATATCACGGCCCGGGACAGTGGCACTTTCTTGGCCATGGTCTAACTGTGGGTGTGCACTTAGTTTTGGTAATGCACAGTGCTCAGTATAGTACAATGTTTTTTTTAAATAGCCCTATTACACCTTTTGAAATGAATTCATATTAGTATTTTATAACAATCCTGTTTGGAATGACATATAGGCCTAGCTTTTTTCAGATCTGGGGCATGTTCTAATTTCCAAAACACCTCTACGACCAGTGAAAACCATAGTAAGCAATAGTAGGAGGTTCTGTGAATAAAGGTGAACGTGTTTTTAGCTCATGAGAAGGTTAGAGCCTCATCATTTAGGCTCGTCAGGCATGTTGCTGACAAGATGATTCCAAAATAGTCCGTGTATGTATAATTGCAAAATCGAATCTGATCTCAACATCACTGAGTCTGTCTGAGATTAGCATGAAGAGACAGAAAGATGTGAGCAGCCTGCAACCACTGATGAAATAATTGCGAGATGCTTCAAATGCTGACTTCTGAATGCAGGTTTAATCACGTGACCGGCTTTATATGTTTCTAAATAAACTGCCCATATTTGAACAGCATGTCTATATTTGAACAGCATGTCTATTTGAACAGCATGTCTGTACCTAAAACATGTGCACAGAATAGTGGCTTCTATTCCCTCCCTAACAAAACGGTGCCAAGCGTCCTAAATGATATTGATAGGGGTGAGGCCTGCTGAACCCCTTGAAAGCTTGGGTACACTCAAGAGCTTTGCGAAGTGACACAATGGCCGCCATCCAATTTAGTGCTTATCGAGATTGGATGTCATCTGGAGAAGATGTTACCCCTGGTTTGTTTGGTTCGCTGCTCCGTGAAGAGGTCAGGGCGAAGGATGAGGAGAGATGGTGGGGTTTTTGTCTTTATCTGTGCATGTCTCGAAGGATGAAGCCTGGGCCTATTTGGGCTTTTAGGATGACTGTGTCCATTACCAAAACCTGATAGCATCGACTAGTATTGGTGGGTTTGACCTCAGAGGTTATATAGCCATAATCCATCCCCACAGCACCAATGCTATTAAAGGGGAATTAAGTGATGTATGTTTGATGGAGGTAGTTCTTAACTCTCCAGGCTTTTTGTGTGAAGAAGTGTCAGTAGTTCATCATTTATAGACATGGATTTGCAAAAAGGATTTGAGGTGAAGGGCTAAAAAGACATTATTCAAATCAAAATTCAATCAAATCATTCAACTTCAACTTTTGTTTATTTGTCATATGCAGGTTCGACACAAGGTCAACAATGCAATGAAATGCTTAGGATCAGAAGAACCGTTAGACTCGCTGAGATAGTCATGAAGTACTAGTAGCATGCAGTAATAGTACATGGTAAAAAAGTTTTTGCAAAAAAGAGATAAGTAAACAATATAATAAACATAATAAAAATAATTCAATAAGGCGTAAGTAGAGTATTTCACAGGTGGTAAAATACTTCAAATTAATTTCGTATTGCACATGATATAGTATTGCACAGTAGTAAGTAGCGTTGACAATCATTGTGTATATTTCTTTTGTTCCTCTCCTGGCATCTACAGCAACATCAAATCAGAGTTTGAAGACTGCCCCACTTTACAACTATTGGTCAAAATGGTAACCCACAAACAATGATTTCATGTTGCTGTATTTGCTGTAATTATGGCAGATTACAATATCACATCCTATAAGTCAGATCCTACATTTTAAGATCTTTTTGATATATTTTCTTGACTGCATTTTCAAGACATAAACATGAAACAGTTCAATATACAACAGTCCTGTAGTCAAACAGCTAATGCAACGGATTATCAAATAATTGAAATCAGCGAAAGGTCAGTGTCTGGATGGTGTGTGACCTTAGATCAGTGGAGCCGGGTTGACTCAGTATCGAAGCCTGGAGCTAATTAAACCCACAGATGGGACTAAGCCTGACTGGAGAGAGTGATCGTCCTGGAGGGACTTCCAACGTGGTTTCTTCATCCCACAAGCTCTAATCTCCCTCTCACCTTGGCCTAGTCGCTTGATCCCACGGTGGCCTGTAGTTAGATTGGTTTAGATCTCATTATCCAGTGAGGCTTTAGACCAAGCACCACCAAAGAAAATATTTGCCTGTCCATGTCCAATTACAAGTGATTAATGTGAGACTGAAGTGAAAGCTAAGGCTAAGGCTAATGCTAGGCTAAAGCATGACTAACTAGCACTAAGCCAGGACAAAACTGGGACTTATACAAGGCATACAATTGTGATTAGATTTCACAACACATTTCTGGATACATTAACACTTGAAAGAATACTAAAATTCCTTTTGTACCTTCAATATTACCCATACCATATAGGTACTGTAAACACGGGCGATGGCGGGTGGAGCGCTAACATACTGGCTAGCAGTAATACAGGGTTGTAGCATTTACAGAGAAGCTGGTTTGAGGCTGTGTGAGCTCAGTCAGGGCTCTTCTGCTGTTGTTTTTAGAGGCGTGCGGATAGTAAGGGGCTACCATCCATGATGCTTCGGGCTGTTTGATATCCCACACGGTTTATTATTTCTGAAAACAAAAATCTGTGTATGGGAGACTGTTTTTTTTGGAAGAAAAGCATAAGACCTTTGGAATGTGTTAAAATCTTGGTAAAGCTTCACAATACCTGCACATTATTTGGCAACAGTTAAGAATGAGTAACCAAACTATATCATATACATCACAAATCATAACGGTTTTTACTTTTAGTCCATATCCCCAATTGCTTAGAAGGAAAATTCCATATCTGTTAAACTATTGACCAGACCAGTATATGAACTTCTTTAAACCAAGAGCATTTCACAGCTCTACTCCACATAACAGCCCTTACGATAGATGCTTTGTCTAAGAGGTCGATTACCTTCACAACAACACATTATGGCCTATATTAGACACTGTAATTCCTCGACCAATGAGTGTCAGGGTTAATTCCTTGGAGAACCCGCTTAAGTATAAAGTGAGTGTTTTCAGTATAGTCCCACAGCTATATACGTATGCTCAATTGGCCAGCAGTTTCTAAATGAACCGTCTGCCCTTCTCAATGGGCATATAAAGAAAAATCAATACCTCTGCTAAACCGTTCCATTGTTCCAAATTAGAGGCATGAAATGGGGCCGAGTCAATATATTGCCACCGTTATCATCTTTGAAACACGAGGCATGGATGGTGATTGACTGCAAACATAGATACACACAGGGCCCTAATTGGAATTCACTGAGAAGCAGAAGACAAAGCATGGGTGAAACTCTCTTCGTCAGGGACTGGAGGAGGCAGAGAAGATCTGGGGAATTGAATTCACATCAAGGGGGATTTTAATTAGACCACTTTGTACCTTTCAGGGGATCCCATTTACATTCATCCAGGTGGTTACTGAGTGGCCTTACGTTTGAGATAGAAGCCGTGCCTAATCTTCCAGACTTAAGCAAGGTGTATATCGGCGAAACGCCCCATACGTCTGCCCCATACGTCTGCCCCATACGTCTGCCCCATACGTCTGCCACAACTGCTACGGCACCAACGGGCACCTTAATCAGACATTGTGTGATTTCTAAGGGTTTTTATATTGTTAACTGGCAATTAAGAGGCCCCACCCCAAACCATGACAAACATGGGAAGGGTCTATTTGATGTTTGTGAAGGATGTTTTTTGACAAATTTGGCAAATTTCCCTAAAACTACATTCTTCTTTCAGTCTGTAGGGGGCGCTATAGAGGTAACTGACATCATATTGGTCAGATGTGTTCAGGGCCGGGGGGTAATTAGGTGTTTCAGGTTTCAAGTTAGAGGCTATCAAATATACCCGACTTCCCAATTTCAATCCAATATGGCCGACTTCTGGTTTGTTGTAGGGTGGGGCCAACGTGATTCCATAATATTGTTTTGTCGATATAATGAGAATGCCACAGTTTCATCTGCTAAACCTCAGGACAGTTTGAAGTAAAGCAGATTGTCCACTAACTAAAGAGATGGTGGTTCAATCCCACTCTGACTCAGTTGTGTCTTTGTGCGAGACATGTATGCAGGGGAGTTTTTATTCAGGGGGTCACAATTGCTACTGCTTAAAAACTGTGAACATTTAAATTGTATTTTCTACATTTTGAAAGATTTTGTGTTTATAGAACGTTAATGCAATTTGGTGAACAATTATAAAGTTACGAAATTATATTTGCCTGCTTGAGCGCAGTACATGATATGAATATGGATGGGTACTGTTTGACTGTGATGGAGGGCCATACACATTTGAGGATGGTTTGTTGGTGATCTGAAATGTGGTCTGGCTGTCAGTCTGCCACAGGACAGCTGAGCCCACAGAGATACGTTACCACCGCCAATGTGTGGCTGTGGAGTGACTCAGTTGTAAAGAGCTTGTCGGAATCTAAGATTTAATCCATTATTACATGTGTCAGTCCCATTCTTGGCACATCAACCAACACAATTTCAAAATATGCATCCCTGTACGTACGAGATGTGACCTAGATGTGTGTGAGCCCTTTAGTGAAACGTGTGCGGGGCAGAAATGGCCAGAAAAGCAACTAATTCCTTTTTTACACTTTAAGCAATGTGTCAATCACCACAATCCCCTTTGAAATAGATCTAAAAAAAGACAGTATTTAGATGCAATGGAACAAAGAGGACCTTAAAGGCAGGCTTTCGGAGCTTATCGCTGAAGGGAGATGATCCACTGAGCGCAGAGATGGGGAGAAGGGGTGCCCCTTGGTGTTTACGAAGAGTATGGAGCTATCTCAAGGCCTGCGGGATCTAAAAGTACCCATACAGAGTACCCATACAGAGTACAAGCGTTTAATTGTTACAGTGTGTTTTGTTAGGATACTGCTGAGGTGGACAAAGATGTGTTAAGATCTTGCTCATGCTACAGTTTTACTCAAGTATTCTACACATTATCTTGAGCTCTTTCAAAGACTAACTGTCAAAATGGTTGTGTTGAATTGAGTCTTTACACAGTCGTCAAGTCGGGGATATAAGAACTGATTGAGCTCAATTTTTGACTGATTCATTTATGATTTTTACTGTTACATTTGAGGAATATAAAAGAAAATCAACATTGACCAGCTGGAAAAAAAGTCAATAAAATAAGTAAATACATCTGTTTAATTAATGAGGACGTGTATATTTTAGATCACTGGGGGTTTACATTTACTATACAAGAAGAAACATTATATTGCCTAAATAAAATACAGTGGTGTCTTAGTGGTTCCCAATATTGATGCAGAGATATATCGGTATCGGACAATATTTACAATTTTCAATAACATCAGTATAGACCATGTACAGATAGCTCATGATGTCAGAGAAAAAAAGATCACTGGAGGTGTCTGACTTTATGGTGACAAAATGTAATAACAATAATCTTTCTGGATTCATAATTACATTTACAACTGTTATTTAAATGCAGATTTAGCCGATTAAAATATGCTCACGGAATATTGGTATCGGTAACAATCAGTGCATCTTTAGTTCCCAATTAATCAACATTAACCAATTCTAAGCTTATCCCAGCAACTATGGGCCTCAGGTGGGGTACATGCTGAATTATGGCCAGTTAGTTGCTTTGCTGACCCAGAGACAGACATAAAAAATATTCACTTTCACATTCATTCCCTATTTCTCAGCCAGTCAACATTTAAACCCATCTTCCTTGCTAATAGGCAGGAGCACTAACCACAATGCCACTAAGCTACTCTTGCACACAGCACATTTCTGGGCCCCCCTCCACCAGGTGGGAATCACTGGCGTATGACAAATATTCTGAGCTCTCGAACCATGACCACAGACAACGTCTATCCAAACATGTTGAAGAATTTGAACACTTTCCAGATTTCAGGCCATTCTTTCTCCCTAAAGAGCCCTGTTCCATCTGCCCAAACGATGACGTGACGCAGTGATGATCAGATGTGAAGTTGGAGAGCCCACCACACATTACTGCTCTGTGCCCAAACCCTTTCATTAGCCCTCATGAATGTTATCTGGCTCATATTGGGACAGGCTGTGGGGATGCCATGCTGAGATTTGGCCCAATCCTCACTCCTCTCCCCCCTGTATCCTCCCTCCACTCCCACCAGCTCTACCTCCCATTGGCAAGTCCTGTTGACAGCCTAGCGCTCAAACTGATTCACATGTCCCTATTCACACTTTTGCTCACATTCTTCACAGACTAAAGCAGAAGCAGCATCACTGACAGAGGTGGTAGAGTAGCCAATAATGTTACTCAAGTAAAAGTACTGTTACTACAAAATAATGTTACTCAAGTAAAAGTCAAAAGTAAGGAGTAAGAGTAGAAAAGTACTGACGGTTGTGGGGGAAATTCTCAGGCCAGGCAGCTATATAGCCTTTCTGAGTGGAGCTTGTATGTCCTTGTTGTGTTAATGTGGGTTCTTTTCAGTTTCCTCCAGTCCTTTAAAGATATGTAAGTCTTAATAATGGCTGAAAATTGCCTCTTTGATTTTCTGTCCTTGTCTGTGTCAGCACTGGGTCATTGTTCAGCAGAGGTGGTA
>JAVQKC010085211.1:0-14236 GCA_036025475.1 Philypnodon macrostomus | reverse complement strand
TATATGTGAAGCTACCCGAGTTTCCGAGTCGGAGTTCCGAGTTGCGCGTCCGTTCGATTTGAAAAATCCGACTCGGAGCTCGGAATTTCCGACTTCCGAGGACAAATCGAACGCAGCATTAGTCCTGGTTTAGTCCTGGTTTAGTCCTGGGGTAGTCCTGGTTAGAACTGATGGAATCCTTATTTGGACCTATTTTTTTTTTACCTAATTTAGTTTAGTTTAGTCCTCATATACAGTCCTGATTTAGGCACATTTTGGTTCAGTCAGATTGAGAAAGCTGGTATAAGTAGATGAATATAATTTATTTGAAAAGAATGTTCAAAATCTAATAGTGTTCTGAATAGAATATCTTAGTCTGGTATTGTGTGTCTCAGATAGATAGTGGAACCAGAGGAAAGGGCTTTTTTGAACTGACTGCTCTATGATTATATTAAGAGTGTGAGAATGAGTGCACGGGGCGGTGGGAGGAGCACGGCTACCCAAGCACTAAGTATATATAATTGCTTCTTGACACATTGGCCAAATTTTGCAGTGCCAGGATCTGAGCAAAGATGATTAACGGCTGTCCGAGCGAGTGGGTGGGCATGGCGGGTCACGCGGGGGCTCCGGTTTCCATAGAGATCCCGGTCGAAAAGGCCATACATTGCATATTGAAAATCCCAGAGGTCTGCACATTTTGTCTCCACATTTTGTCAAGATTATTATTATTATTATTATTATTATTATATATATATATCCAAACAGGGTCTTGTTTTTTCTTTTCTTGCCAATATTTTATACTATGTGTTTCCTTAAATAGTCTGTTTTCCAGCAGCAGCGGAGATAAAGAGTGAAAATCTTGTATTGTGTGAATAATTGATGAGTGGGCTCACCTCAGAGCATTAAGAGTACGACAGTCGGGGTAAGAGGTGAGAGGAAGATCATACAGTATTTCTGACACTGAGCTTCAGGCAACAGAAAATTGTGTCCGTTTTTTCTTGTGAACCCGCAGCTTGAATAACGTTTTGTCATTATTATGTCGAATGTACGAAGAATGCATTGTGAGTGAGGCGCATAAGTGTAAACTGTAGGGCTCCATTACCTTCATCACAGGTGATGAATACAAAGGTAAAGGATATCGGTCTTTAGAGTTCCCTTCTCTGCTCTCAGACAGATACATGTGCATGTACAGTCATTTACTAGGTTAGTTAGTATGATTCCTGGCTTAGACATACTAGACCTGGTTTAGTCACAGTTTAGTTCCTTTTTGTACATGATTTAGATCCAGTTGAGACCAGAGTGCTTTGAGGGGAGTCACTATGTTATCCTTGCTTACTGTACTCTTTATTTAGACCCTAACCTATTTCAGCCCAATTTTCAGTCCTGATTTGAATTAAGCTTGTTTAGACCTGATTGTTTTGTCTGAGTCCAGACCTGCTGGTTTAGTTCTAGTCTACACTTGGTTTAGTCCTGATTTATATGTACTATTACTTTATGCAGGCTGGAGCCACACTAATACAGTCCTTGCTTTTACAGTAGATCTAAATGTGATAGAATTCTATAATATATGCACACTCTTATGTAAACAGTGCAATCTTGTTAGGTGACAGATGGAGGGGGCAGGGTGTGGGTGTGGGGATCAAGCACCTCTGACAGTGTGGGGCCCGCTCGGTACCAACTTACTGCACTGTGAAACTCTATTTAAAATGCTACCAGGCAAATGGCAACTTCATGAACATACTACATTGGTTGCGTCACACTAAACTCATGAAGACTGACTAATATGCAAATGTAAAAAAAAACTGATAAAATGCTTAAAAGATTCTGTCTGCACCAGCATTTTTTTAAACAATGGAACGGCCCATAATAAGCACAACTTAATGATGATTCATTCTGTATAATAAAAGAAAATCCCTCTGGCATCCAAACAAGAGGCCAGTCATGCAGCAATTAAGCTTAGTTAAAGGCATTAGCAGGCTATAGTGGTGAGAGAGACAGTGTTGTGAACATGGATGTCCCTGTCCTTGCAGTCAACCGCCCACTGCTCACACACCCACACAATTCATCTGAGGTAAATGTGATCTCCAAAGACAAGCAGCAACAACCCTCGGCTCCATCGGGGCGCCCCGGGAAGCATCGGTGGCCATCGTCAAACAAATAATGCTTTGTGACTTAAAAAAGACAATCCAAAAGGTCATTTGTGACCTCTGGGACTAGTACTGTGCAGCATCTGTCACTAGAAAGCAGCACACGTCTGTGTCAAATGGCAAAAGGTAAGCAGCAGAGCCAGTGTGCTGTGTAATAAAGGCACTAGACCTATAAATATATACGTTATATATATGTATACATAACATTACTGTCAGTGTGGGATTAAAACTGCCTCACAGAAGCTTAGCTCTGCCCAGGGTCTAACATGCCAGTGAAGAGTTCAAGAGTTGACCATAGCAGGCTAGAAATAAATTCACATTATTCTCATATCAAAATATAACTCTAAAATGTGAGTATAAATGTTAAACTTAAACCCTGTCACTGGTTTGTAACTCATTTAATAATTCATATTTAAACATTGACCTATTTACGGTCATCTTTCATTTATGATGTATTCTGTCAATCATTCACCACACTCTGTATCAGTCTGGGTAATCCTCGGGGGCATCAGCAACAGTGAGTGTCCTCCATGTTCCACCTTATCTCTCCTGTCACAGCATTTCCACAACAAGGGTTAATCGCATCAAAAATTCAGAGGGAATTGATGAATGAATATGTAATGTGTGCTTCCCCCACAGCATGCTCATGTATCAGGATGAAACCACACCTCCATGTGGAACAAATCAATAATGTTCCATTTTCTAACAAATTCTTTTTTCTGAATTGTGAAATCCAATCTTCATGGACACACTAACAAATTGGATATTCCATCGGCTGCAATGGAAGAAGGCAGTGAGAGACAGGACCCACACTGGCATTTCATCAAAATATAATTTACATGTGTGTGTAAAGAATGCAATACTCACAAATGTAATTATTATTGTTTTCTTTTCTGCGTAAATTCACCACATGCTCATGGCTTTTGCGCCATAGACTCGTTCTTTTGTGGCTGTGGCTCTCTCTTGCCACAGCAGATCTCCCCTTACATCTCACTAAACCAATCAGGGATTTGAGAGCCTCACTTCCAATCAATTACCACCCAAATCAGTGCAGAGGCCTCTGATATTGAATCATTTGTCAGATCAGTGCAGACGGCTAGGGGCAGGCACCCCTGTGCCAAAGGCCATATCCATGTGGAAATTTCTGCTCAGGGCAGATTCTCCCGACACTCCCCATCCCATTAACGGAAAGTCATTGTATGTCCCGGAACTGCAGCCTGGCAGTGTGCACTCTGAGATTGCTAACCATTTTTGACAATTTAAAGGAACAAATCACTGATTGTACTTTATAATGTTGTAAAACAAAAATACATATATCAAATAATATTACCAATATTACGTCAGTACTTACCTTAACCTCTACCAGTGAGTGACTGTAGTGTGAATGATTAATGCAATCAACAGCAGAGTGTGGTATGTAAAATATAGAGTTGTAATATGCAAATACAAGTAAATATGTTAAAATCTCAAGGGTTGTGTCACATGCAGTCCATTAACCTCTAGTTAACCTGTGGGTCTTCAGTCACCTACTGCAGGGTCCTGACATTCTAAGTTCTAGTGAATTATTGAAGAGGCCCTTGATATACTATTCTTGACTTGACATGACGTCGGTTTTACATGGTCCCTGTATATTTATGATCAAACGTGATCAAAGGTGATGTCGGTGAAGGAAATGTGAACCATACTGATACATTAGATGCTGTATAGGCTACATGTAGGTTTATTTCAAAGCATACATCAGTGGTTCTCAAACTGTGGGTACGGTTGACACTGGTGGTACATGGACTAGCAGTTCAAATCTTGAGACCACTTCTTAGTCCTGGTTTAGTTTTGGGGTATTTTTTATTTAGTTCTGGTTTAGTCCTGGTCTAGACTTGATTTAATCACAATTTAGACCTGTTTAGACCTGGTTAAATCCTGTTTTAGCTGCAGTCTAGAAGCAAAGATTGATTTTTCCCTGGTTGTAATTGGTGTAAAAAGTTTGAGACCTACTGCCGTATTTTATTTAATTTTTTGTTGATTTCTGTCTTGATCAACTTGGCCAAAGAAAAACAGCTTTATTTTGTATGTGTTTTGCTTTTGCTCAGAGGCCAGTGTGACTTGTGCTGAAGTGAAGGTTAAAAGCATATGCACCGGATCAACAGCAGGTTACAGTCTATACCTCGACTATTATTCTAGAGAAGGATGCCGTAGGTGGTTTCTGTTTTGACATTTGTGAACGAAAAGAACTCAGAAGTCTTGGTGTAGGGTTATTTTACTGGTACTTTTTTACCTTGTGGCCTGTGAGTATAGAAATGCTCAACAATGCAACTTTGCCATTTTGTCCCCTTAGAATTCTGAGGTCCTATCTGACATTTTTGGCAAATCTTATTTGTTATTATTTACATATTCCTATATTTGGATACCTAATCTTTATAATAGCAAGTGTTTTGTTGAGTTTTATTCATTTTTGAGCTTTTGTAAAACGTTCAATCTGTAATATCAAGCCTTGACTTTTTAAAGTGGATTTACTCAACAGTTGTCAGAACACAGAGAGAACCTTCTAATTCTAAGGGGACGATTTATGTGCTGTTTTGGTGAACAATGCAAAATAGTCATTTTTACTGGATAACGGTACTTACAAGTTCAACAGCAGAAACAGCAGGTCTGCATCAGTTTAGTATCTTTCGATTTCTTTGAGCTCTTGCCATTTTTTCAAAAACTCAAGCAATCTGTGTTTCTTGTGAGACTTGTGATTTGACCCGGCCCTCCAGAGACACAAGGTCGGTGCAGTCATTCTAGCAAGGCTGTTTTTTCTCCAAGAGACAAGCGGGGGAGGTGAAAGAAGCCTCATTCAGCCTGCAACAACTAATTTAACCGTCATATTGTCTCCAAAGTTGTTTAATTAGGAAATACAGTAGCCTAGTTCGCCTTTGAAATAATGGACACATGTGAAAAGATCTACCAAAATTCCTCCACAGTTATCGATTTTTCTGCACAGGTTATTTCTATCTAACGGGTGTGTCATTACAAGAATATGGTTTAGTTGGCTTCTATCTTTAATGACTTTAACAAAGCCTGTGAGGCGTCATTAGTTCACATTGGTGCAGTACTTCAGCAAACAAGAGTGTCCTTAGATGATCTCTCTGTCAAATATGGGAATAGAATATATATCTATAAAATATAACTCTCAAGTATTAATTTGCAGATAAAACATTAATCACACATTTAAGATTCAGTTTTCAAAGCAGCTCCTTTAATGATTTTATTCATGAGTAAAATATTCGATTGCCCTCCTTATAAACCAATGTATCTTGGTCTCTATAACTCTCTGCAGTTCAGTAGGACGATATAAGACCAAGGACCTCTAGTGTGTGTCTACGTCTGGAGCTACAAGGTCTTCAAATCAATGGTACCCAAATGTGACTAGTGCATGGATGTATTATTATTAGAGCTGATGCTGAATAAGTCATGACTGTCGTTGACTTTCAATGAGAAATGTTCACTGGGGCATTTCACAAAAACTGGCTTTGGGATTATTTCCATGTTATGCAGCCCATAGAAGCAGATGTACTGAGTCAGACTGATGATGATGTTATAAAAAAAAATAGAAGGTTTTATCAAAAGACTATGCTGCAAAAAACAAGTCAATAAATACTATAAAATTGGACCATTATCTCTGCATCTGCAGTGGCTATAGGAAAATATGTTTTAGAGATTTAGAGTGCTCCATTTGTCAGGTATACACCCAAATTAGCCCTGAGCTGCTACTACTATCGATCAACCTGACCCACATGAAATCCTACACAGATACAGTGAGAACATGCAAATTTCACACAGAAAGTAAGCAGACGATTATCTCAGAAAAAATGCACTTAAACCCAAGCTATATTTTGGCAAATATGGGCTTTGTGAAGAAGATACAGCCTCACTACTCCCCGTGGGTGCTTCATCTGTTCTACACACATAATATGTCAAGTGATTTTTCCTGCATGCCATCACCTTCATGTGAGATTTAAGTTACAGATATTATGACTAACACATCTGATGAGCATGTGTTTCTTTGTCAAAAATACCACAGACACCACATGGTGTCTCTATGTGCCTCAATATTTCCCCTTGATTCTTTCCAACTTCAACTGAAACTGCTGCACTATCAGCAACAGCGTTTGTCTCATTGTGGAAGGCACTGTTTGGATAGCTCACTTTATGTCATGTTGTCTAAAAATGTAGTGACAGACAAGACAGAAATAATCAAAACTAATTATTTAAAACAATTTAGCTCTGAAGCACTAACATTAATAATATTTCCTCACACTCTGCCGCAGATCTTACATTGGCGTAGCCTTTGGAGAGAATTTTACTCCGCATGCTAAAAAGCCATAAATATGAGAGCGGAAAAGACATTACATGAAATGACCTTATTGCACCATACAGCAGCAATATTGCCTTTATTTGTCATTATTACCATCCGCCATTATGGAGAGTGGGTGGAATATGATTTTGACAAAGAGAGCTAGTTCTGAGTAAATGTTAAGGACCACCCCTCACGTGAGATACATCCCCACTGCTTTTGAGTGGCCCTGTTTTATCACACTGTAAAATGTGAATAGTTTACCTAACTTAAGAAATACGATTAAATACTCAGTGTACGTATTTGCCCCCAGTGAAACAGCGTGAAACTGCTCATTGTTTGTTTGTTAGATTGCAATTTGTTTATGTATTTGTTTATTTATTGCTGTTTTTGGTCTTATTTTTTGTTATCTACGGAGCTCCCCCTAGAGTTCTGGAGAATAGCAATGTCCTAATACATGGACAGAATGAATAGAATATAGGCTTTCTATTTCATTGTGTAAAAGCCTTTTGAAAAGCCGTATTTGAGTCATTTTTCCCAAGAGACACAAGGGGGAGGCAACAATTCATCTGGCCATCACATTGACTTTGAAGATGCACAAAAAAAAAAAAGAAAATATGCCTTGTACAACAATTGAATATGTTTCCTAGATTAAATATGGGTTAACTTCTACAATTTTACAGTGAAGTTATGGATATTCAATGGAGGAAAAGCAGACCGGCTCTTGCTATAATAAGGCGTTTACCGATGCAGAGTAGCTCAGTGCACCGCGAGAACATATGTTAATGCATTTGGCTGTGGCCAGAGAAACAGCAAGCGATTTTGGAGAAAAAAAACACATGGGACAGGCCTCCCGGAGCACACATTTCGCCTTCTACGAAGATATTAATATTACTGGCGCTCAGTGGTGGGCAAACAGTTAAAAAAAGTACCCTGGCAATGAGAAGAAGTTTGTTTTGGTAATGTTGATGGACCCCGTTGGGTGAAGAAAGACAGCTCCGCATGGCATTACAGACACGTCAGTGGTGCAAATTTAAGTGACTTTGCTGCCAGAAAAATTGACATAAACATATTCGAGGAAGACTCTAAATAATGAGCCATATTGAATTTCTTTAAGCATCAAGGTTAACTTCAGATGACAAGTAAGAGTAAAGACAAGCAGATACAGACAAGCATCAGTATAATACAATCCACCATAAATATGACTGCCGTTTATATGGGGACGACATTTAGTTACTGTCTATAGACATCATCTTGAATTGTCTGCAGTCCACATGCTACCGTCGTTATTGAAGACCCTTTTTAACATAGTAGATAGTTTGACTGAATATGCAAACTGGTTATGAAGACTAAATCATTGCTAAGGCCAGGATTAACCATGGACTCAACCAAGACAGCCTATAATGTAACCAGGGTTAACCAAAACAACTCAAAATGTAGGACTAAACCCAACCTTAACCAAAACAAAACTGGAGATAAAGCAAGACTGTCTCTCAGATTGAAGACCACAACATTTAATTCTACAAAAACTGCATTAGGATAAAAATAGATTTGCAATATATGTATTTTCTGTTATATTTATTAACCTCAATGTGCAAATTGTAATGCTTAGTCATTTGAATGTAACAAAAGTAGATATCTTGACACATTGAATTTTATAACATGCTATACCTATGTCTTGAATACATCCAATGAGGAGGTTGTGGCTATATTAACTGGGAATGAAATATCATTCTAGGTCTGTAGGACCGGTTACAGAAAAAGCTACACAAGCATTTGCAAGTGAGTAATCCTGTTGCTTGGCTTTCACATTCATATATGGATTACCTGAGGAAATATTCATGAACTTGGCACAGGTCTCACCGGAGATGGTGGAAGAACCAGTGTCTCTGCCTGAATATTGAGTATGTTGACGGTTAATATTTCATCCTAGGAGCATTGGTCAAAGAAATCCTGGTGCTGTGGGTTCACTGATAATAGAGAATTAAGCAGTGGAGTGATAGTTTCCTTCACTGTGTGCTGCATGTTTACTTGGCTTAAGATGAGCTATACAAATGTCAGTTGAAATGTAAAGGGCTCAGCAGCATATAACCTTGACGGATACTGTATGTTTTTTTAGGGAGACTTATTTTGCTTTTAAAGGTAGAATAGTGTGATAATGAAGTCTGTAACATGCTTCGAAAATGAAATAAAAATAAATAATTGAATTACTTATTTCTTCAAGCTTTACATTTAAATTAAATCAAAAACAATGTAACTCAATGGACACTTTATTTGGTAGACCGATTCACCTCTGTTTGTGACATCAAGCCAATAGTTTTAGTCCTGCAATATATAAAATGTCTGCCAATGAGTGGCAATTCTGTGGGTAAAAATGCCTTGTTGATGTGAGAGTTCATAGAGTGGGTTGAGATAATAGACAGGCCCAAATAACCATACTTAATTGAGTTAAGAGTTAATTTGGTCACTATTCCTGGTACATCCAACCAAATGTGGCTATAGCTTCCTTCCTGGTGACACATGGTGAGTGACTATGAAGGCCCAGACAGGCTGAGTTTGTGATCAGATAAACCAGGAACAGCTGGTCATGTGTTAGTGCCAGCTC
Source organism: Philypnodon macrostomus (assembly GCA_036025475.1). Lineage (NCBI taxonomy): Eukaryota > Metazoa > Chordata > Actinopteri > Gobiiformes > Eleotridae > Philypnodon > Philypnodon macrostomus. The sequence goes on along the minus strand of JAVQKC010085211.1, from coordinate 5,172 downwards.
AACCTCATTTACCAGTCACACTGTGCGACCATCACATGTTACAATGAATAACTGTCAGGTGAGTGAATCCTAATGCCTACTGATGATGCAACATGGGGATAATCAGTTTTATGACACGAGCCAGACATCCACTCTCAGGAAGGGTTGGGGATATTACAATATCATGGCTATATTTAGGCTAAAACTATTTAATGCAACAGCAAAAAGATAACTACATAGAGCACATCTTTAGTTACTGGTTGAGATACAGTAGAGGCTGACAATTTTCCTGTTTTGAATTTTGAATGTATTTATTTGACAGGCACTAGCACAACAATACATTGTCCTCAGGGGAAATCTGTTTTGTGCCAGGTTTTAGCAGAATTGTTAATTTTCACCTACAGTCCCTGGACAGGTAGACGTTACAAAAAATACTGATGTAAACGAACAACATGATACTGATAATAAAACATCCAAATTGGTCCTGTGATTCCCACAAGACAGGAGTGAATTTTGCTGCTGAATCTTGTGGGGGAAAAAATGACCAGGAGTAGGCTGGTGTGGGAACGCTCGTATGCCATGAAACCGATGAAAATGATCTCTCGTGTCACCCTCTAATGTCCAGTATAGACCAGGGGTGGCCAGAAGTGGCCCTTTGGGTTAGGGTTAAGGTTTTCTCATATTTCTTACATTATAAAATATTGCCAATTTATCACTCACATTGTTATAACCTGCAGTAACCAGTTAACTCCACATTTTTTGACTGAGGGCCGATCGAAGGCTGTATGTCTCATTGTCAAGAAATGGCTGCAGTTTACAAAGAATACAATACCAGCCGGCCCACTTGGCACATTTTTAAACCCCATGTGGTCTTTGAGTCAAAAAGTTTGCCCACCCCTGGTATAGACTATGTCAATGGTAAGTAATAGAAAGTGTAGACAAATAAATAAATAAAAATAGCAATAATTAATGAAGTAATTCAGACATTTAACACAAATAATGGGAGCTTCATGGCAGAGTAGTTAGCATTCTGCCTCTTAGCAATTGGGTGGTGGATTAGATTCTCGGGGCAGCTGTCTCTCAAGCAGAGTCTGTCCTCCTTGTGCTTCTGTGTTCTCTTATACTTCTCTTAAGTGTATATCTGTGTCAACCATGTTACTAACCGATCACTGTCCCATATGTACCTACCCAAGACCCAAACTTGCTGGCTCGAATAAATAGAATCCATTGTGTACAAATCCACGTGTTGAACTAGCCATGTTGTTCTGTATAAATATGTGCTAGAAAACAATTATAAAGTGATACAATGTCAACAGTGGTATATGATTCGGTCTATTTTGCTAAAAGTAGAGGCATCTTTGTGTCTGACCCTGAGACTTGATGTTAGAGATTTCTTGCTTTAACAAATACAAAACGCTGCTTAGTGTAGGTGTATTCTTGTTTTGTGCAGTGTTTCCACCGAGATAATGTGTCATTGTCTCAAGAAGGGCCCAGGAAATTCACTTTACTCCTTTGGTCTGTGCATAGCTCCTGGAGACTATTAAAACACATTTGTCACCAAGCTAAAGCTCTCAGTCGCATTGGAAATGACTGATAAGGCGTTATCAATAAAATGCATGCAGATTTTTAAGCATTTCTAGCTGGTCCATTTTCCTAACTTTTTGACTCAAAGTTTGCCCACCCCTGTGCGTCTTTCTGCGTCAACTCTGCGACTAACTGGCGATTGTCCAGGATGTACCCTCTCTAAGGCCCACAGTTACTGGCATAGGGTCACACATGACCTCTAATACATACCTGTCTTTGAACCATGGGAGCAGAGAATCTACAGTATCACGGGTAGGATAAGACTCGCTGTATATTGGTCAGCTCTGGGATCAGATTCATCATGTCTCAAACCACTCACAACACACACACACACACACACACACACAGTCCAGTGTCTACTCCGTCTTTAAATTGTCTGCATAAATACCATGACATTTTTTTAAATTTGCATTGCAGCTGAGATCAATGTAGGTCATAGAATATTTTGTAAAAAGCTTCTATACCTCTTTTTTCCCAAGCTCGGCTTGAAGAGTAGAGAGGGCGACTGATGTAGCAAAGCAAGTCTACTTCTTTTCGAGCTCTTGTAAAGCTCAAAGTGTATTTAGTCGAATATAGCTACACTTTGTAAAAATACTCTGCCTTTTTCACTTCAGTGTGAGTATCTGGAGGTCCCTTTCTCACTACTTTATGCTGTTTGATGTCATTTTAAGATTAGAAGTAATGCAAAGATGGCCACTTTATTAGGTAGTAGTAATAATATTAATAATAATAATAATAATAATAATGCATTAGTTTTATACAGCGCTTTTCTCAAGACTCAAAGACGCTTTACATTATTCAATCACTCCACAGTCACACCCAGTGGTGGGAAGCTACTTGTGTTGCCACAGCTGCCCTGGGGCACACTGACAGAGGGGGGTGGCAGCCAGGGTGCGCCTACAGCCCCTCCAACCAACACCACATTCATTCATTCATTCATTCATTCATTCATGACCTAATTCCCCCTTGTGTGCCAAACCATTAAGCCAATCTTGTCATTATTAACCAACAGAATGGTGACATAAGGTGATTGTTTTTGGGTGACTTTGGTGTAATTCATGTGCATCGTGGGTGTGTTTTCAGAGAAATTCTACAAAAATTACAATATCCAGTAAGGGTAGGTTTGTAAATAAACATTTTTGGATGAAAGAGATCGCAAACTACATTGAGATAATAGACATGCAAGGTAAATTCAGGCCTGCAGAAGACCATTTCTGAATGCACACCAAGAAGACCACATACACGTCTGCCTAGTGGCCAGTGTGTGTACAAATCTACATATTCAAAATCACCAAATCAGATCTGCTTCTTTCTTCTGGAGTACCTGATTTCATGCTTCCCTTTTTTTCCCCAAGATTAACTTTCTGTAAAACGAGAAATCATTAACTTAGCTGTCACTGCATTATGAAGGATGTCCTTCAAGTGACAGCGGATTTCCAAGGGACAGCTTGACAAAAACTCACTTTGAATTTGGTTGAAAGCATGTCTAATTGAATTTTGATACGTAATTAAATCAAGCAATAAATCAGCCCAAATCCCAGTGCAACCTACAATTCACCACTCCCGAGCTCCACACGCTAATTATGATGAAGTTATTATCTCAAACCAAAGGGACCACTCTAAACGGATCCTTCTGCATCATGGAGGATCTTTTCACGAAGATGCTGTACAACCTTGAGGAAAGGGCATCTCTCATATTCATCCAAATAACCTATTAACGTCACTCGCTCTGATGCTGATGTGTTGAAATCATGTCTAGCTCCCAAGCAGGTTATTAGTCAAGATGAGACACTATACGGGTTTATTTTTCAATTTTTCAATTTTTGGGTTGCTCTTTCAACATGAAAGCTATCAAAAGAGATTCTCCAAAATATATTATACAGAATTTCTTTACATTTTTTCAACTTAATAAATGTATACTTAAATGTATACTTAAATAAAAGTCCCATATATTCACTTTAACAGTGTCTACAACCATGTTTCAGTTTTTCAGTTAATTACATTCGGATCTAATGAAATAGGTGTGAAAGGAAGATTATGAGACAAACTAATTTTCAGCTTTGAAGTTAAGATTTTAGGTAAAAATCAATTAATACAAGATAAAAAATATAAAAATAAGAACCTCATTGTAGATTGTATATTTCTTTTATTGGGACAGCTTCATGCTGAGAGGGAAAACTGAGCCAAAAATACATTTTACCTGTAGCATATCAGCTCTAAGCAAGCCTCGCTGTAAAATTAGTTTCGACTTACTCACGGGGGGATAAACATATTGAGGGAAAGAGCTCAGTCCAGAAATCATTGGACAGTGGAAGTCACCAATTACATATGGTAGTAAATTTTGTCAATAATCCCTTGATGTGTAGGAAGTGGTGCTATCGATTTACCATGGATTTAGAGCCTCATCCTCATCATTTGGTTCACAGTCTCATATGGTTAATCAATTATGTATCCTGGGTAAGCTTTTGATGCTGTGTAGTGCATGGGTAATCTCTGACATAAGGTAATAAATAAAGTCTAATTATAACTTTACTGCGATGTCTCATGTCACTGGAATACCTCTGAGGAGAAGTCAGTGTGTCATTTTAAAAGGGAACATAATGCTAGATTTATGAATCTATTTTGTTTACCTCTAGATTAGCAAAATGCAGGTAAGCGTTCAATGAGTGAAGAACATTTTGACATGGCAGAAAGCTTACAAAAGTTGAGTTAGCATAATAAGCCCCCCTTGAAAGGTTAGGCAAGGATGTCAAGAGGCCTCTAAATAAATATGCACAAATGGATCAGTTTGATCACTGCCAAAAGTTTACAAATGCATAACACTTTAGAGCATGTGTTCTCTTGTGACATGAGGTATTCAAATATTACTATAATAATAAAAAGAATTACTAATAATAATGATGATGATTATTATTATAAATAGGTAATGATGTCATAATGCCTGTAAACAAATATACATAAATGAACCATGTAAGTATTATTGTATGTACCCATGTTTTTATATTACATGAGCAAGACAATTATGCATGCGGGAATATGAAAAAAGTCATAATAAATCTATATCTGAGCTTTACGTTATCTTCATCCACAAGATTGGTGCAACCAATGCACATAGAATAACCAATGCAAAGTAAATGTTCTATTTATATCGGCGAAACAACGATATTATGGAATCACGTTCGTCCGCGTCCACAGATCCTAGCTGTTTCAACATTTGCACACAGGTACATACCATAAAGATGCCGAAATTGTATCTATTTGGGTACTTCTACAATGAATATTAATTAAGTAATTAATTAATTACGGGCCGAAACTGTGAACTGTGAAGTCTTTGCTGGATCTTGTCCAACTGTTGCACACAGGTACATATCATGAAGATGCATCTATTGGTACATCTTCGATTAATGACTATTAAATAATTCACAAATTAATGTTTTGATGCACTTATATTGAGCTAATAATCCTGCTGAACATAAACGAAATTGCGTGAATTTTGGCACATTGATCCGGGCAATTGTGTACTTAATGTACATAGGCACATTACAGAGGTCAAATAAAGAATGTCTCTATAGCGCCCCCATGTTTATGACCCCTATGGGACCCTGGACA
>JAVQKC010085179.1:0-13992 GCA_036025475.1 Philypnodon macrostomus | reverse complement strand
ACAGAGGCTGGTGAAGGTTTGGGGTGAATGTGGTGTGAGCCTGGTGGAGACAGAGGCTGGTGGAGGTCTGGGGTGAATGTGGTGTGAGCCTGGTGGAGGTCTGGGGTGAATGTGGTGTGAGCCATGCTCCTGATTCACTACAGGTGTGTGTCTGAATGAGACCAGGACCTATCTGAGCATGAGCCAGGACATATTTTTGACCAATAGGAGAATTTAACTGCAGTACCACTGTTTAACCTGAAGGGGGTTCATTTTGCTTCACGGTTTAGTTAGTCTTTCAGCCTAAAATGTCAATCTCAGCTTTTGCCACCAGGTGTCACCAAAAACACCTGTCCCTTTATAACAATGATCGATCAACAAACCAAACAAATGATGTTCTTTATCCAGTTTTTCTGTTTAATTTCACAAAACACATGAATCGTCAACATGAATTCTTTTTCCTTCTGTGCGGCAACTAACAATCTCTCACCAATTTCTTTTAAAACATCCGGGAGAAGAAAATAATTTATACAACATCTTATTTTAATCATATCTACAAAAATAAAATCAGGAGGACTAAGGCTTTACAGAAAATGAACATGTATATAAAAAAACAAGTGGGTCTGATCTCTCTATATTACAAGATTTAAAAAAAACAAAAACTCAAAATGACAATGAGATGATGATACAGTAGTTTCTCGCACCGTTCAGGGAAGGGTTAGTCTGTGCAACATAGATTTTTTCAAAAGGGAATTAGCTTGTGGGGTTTTTTCGCCGGTTAGGGCCACATCGCTGACATTAGTTAGTATACAAAATACATGGAAGAAATAGAAAGTAGTGTGAATGTATGAAGAGGTAGGAACTGGAATTGTTAAGGAAAGATAAGATGATTTTTGAGCTTGAGCGGCAGCTTATTTAACGTCTGCAAATGTATGAGTCGAAACAGCCAAAAGCAAATGAAAAACATGATATAAAAATGTTCCCTTTTGTGAGATTCCACTTTGGTAGAATATCTTGACATTTAGCAAATATAACAAAGGCATCTCTCTCGAGCTCACCTCACGATTCTTTGCTAAACAGTGGAACACATTGTCCCGTAGTGTTTACAGTGTACTTGGTTTGTTTGGTATTGTCAGTTCTGTATTTAAGCGTTATTTTTGAGTATTTGAAACCAGTTCAAATGTAGTTAACGTGTGGTTATGTCCCGCAAACGCACTTCAGTAAAGTCCTTCTCGATAATGCATTTAAATGTAAAACAGAATCCATTAGTGTTAAAGAAAACGACAGGATTTTATGACGTTGCGTTGACTCGGTTCTCCCATGTGAGCTTGTAGTTAGCTAGCCCTGAATAATTGATTGATTTTGTTAATTAGCAATGACGATATGACTATTAGATCATAGCCCTTAGTAAAAAATATGATACGAGATCCACACTCTAGCCAGAAATGTCATCAAAATCACGTAATTGATGTAAGAGTACTTATTTGTTTATATTTCATTCAAAATATAAGAATCTATATTGCGCTTTTCTAAGCTCCCGCAGTCACACACAGGTAGTGGTAAGCCATCTATGTAGCCACAGCTGCCCTGGAGCAGACCACGTCGATGCCACAATCACACAAACTCATTCATACAAGGCAGTGAGTGGGGGAAGTGTCCTGCCCAAGGATCAAACAGCAATACAATTTAGGTGGGGATTGAACCAGCAACCTTCCTCCTGAACCGCTGCTGTTCATGTACACATGTAGAATGTTCAGTTCCCATTGTTCATGGCCATGTTTGTTTTATAGCTGATTTTTGATTGGGCATTTGTGGATCAATTCAACAAGCTCAAATGGAAAGCCAGCCAAACAAAAGCAATTCAAAATGGAGACTCTCCAAAATGACAAACACCCGCTCTCAAGAGCACATGAGACAAAGCTTGGTGTAGGTATGATTTTCAGCGCCGTGAGTTACATTATGAAAAGAGAAGAGGCGCATTTGTTAGTGTTAAACTTTTGATTACTTCATAAAGATAAACTCAAACTCTATGTGCATTTATTGGACAATCTGTTGTGCAAGGACTTTCTGCAAAAAGCTACTTGGTGAAGAGTGCGTTCCCTTCCTGACCCTTTTGGAAGCAGGTTCACAGTATCTAACCATGGTATATCTATGTACACAATACAGTGGATTGGCTCTCGGATGCACAGTTGACCTGCGGAGGGGTTCTGGAAGCGGTGATATTCAAGTTTTAATCAATCCGTGTCCTGGTTTTCAACACTTGATGCTGTGAGAGTTCGCTGAGTGGTTGTTGTTTTTTTTTTTTTTTTATCTCTGAGAATTTTTCAACTTAAAACCCGACATAATTTCAGTAGTAAACAGCGCAGTAGTGTGTCAGTATGCCGCCATTTTGTAGCCTGTACCAAGATGGCCGACTTGAGGTTACGAAGCTCCCATGTGAACGTTTGACTTTCATCTAACAATGTTTTGATGGTTTCATTGATCACACCCAGTGCAAATAACCTGAATTGTCCTAAACACAGTCCCAAGACGGTCCACTTTCTTCTCACAGTTTTGATGAACATTATACATTGATGTTTAATATTGGTTTTCTTGACACCAAACCCAGTGCAAATAACCTAAATTGTCCAAAAATACTGTCCCAAGATGGCTGACTTGAGGTTACGAAGCTCCCATGTGAACACTTGCCTTTTCTTCTCCCATTGTTTTGATGAAAATTATACATAGATGTTTGATATTGGTTTCCTTGACAACAAACCCAGTGCAAAAAACCTGAATTGTCCAAAAACACAGTCCTTCGGCCCGAGGGTGAACTTATAGCAGTAGTGTCTATGGCATTGTCCCTGATGTGTAGCTGGAGGTTGCGCGGCAAAGAGATGCATTGTGGGTAAAGTGCTGGGGGGTATTGGGTCCCTCGGATATTTCCTTAAATTAATATTTTTATTAACATTGTCTGATCCATTCATTCAACCAGCTCTTCAAAAAGCATTTTCCTTCACAACTTGGTCATTATTCCACTTGCAATTCTCCATTTTGTATCGCTCTTCATTTCTCTTGTTCCTTCATACATACAGTATGTCCCTCCTAAGGCCCAAAGTACGGTCAAGATGGGTCCATTCAGATTTGGGACATCCCAGAGCTACAGAAAAGACAAAAATAGCTACAGTTCTCGTGGGTCTCGCTCCACGGCTGGTGCATGCAGGTGGGTCACAGTTCAGTCAGAAACCAGTCGACTGGATTTTAGCTTCTGCTGGGCTTCCTTCTTTGCCTGGTGGATTAAAACAGTGTTAGGGACGTAACATAACAAACATATTATAAGCCACACTTAAAAAATACTTAAACCACACTTAAGCCACACTTAAATACTTAAACCACACTTAAGCCACGCTTAAGCCACACTTAAACCACGCTTAAACCACACTTAAAAAATACTAAAACCACACATAAGCTATACTTAAACCACACTTAAGCCACACTTAAACCATACTTAAGCCACACTTAAATCACACTTAAGCTATACTTAAACCACAGTTAAGCCACGCTTAAACCACACTTAAGCCACACTTAAACCACACTTAAGCTATACTTAAACCACACTTAAACCATACTTAAACCACACTTAAACCACACTTAAGCCATACTTAAACCACACTTAAACCACACTTAAGCCATACTTAAGCCATACTTGAGCCATACTTAGGCCCCACTTAAGCCATACATCGTGAAATACAGTAATATAATAAATATTTTGCATAAAGTCAAATATAAAAAACACTTTTTGTGACAAGTATAATTTTTGTAAGGCTGTTAAAAATATTCATGTATAATGTATAATCTGTCGATGCGCAGTTATTATCATTGTTGTATGTACACTGACCGTCGGCTGATCCGAGTGAAGGGGTCCTGGAGACAGAGGCTGAGGGACACTGTTCATCTGAATCCTGACTCACTGTGGACGCTCGGAGCCTCTGCAGGAGCTTACGATGATCCTGCTCTATCTCCTAAACAATATAAATATTAGACTTTATATATAGACTTCCATTATGCTGTATATCTGGAAGTAGACAGAAATATATTGTTATCATTGTCAATAACAATATGTACATTCAAACATGAGTTCAAACTAGATGGCTGTAATGATTTTGTGTGTGATTTTTATGACAAATATTGCGATTGTGTGTATTGATTCACACATAACTGTCAAACTTCCACAAGAATCACATGACTTTCAGAATATAGAGTTAACCCTACAAGGCCATACATTTTGTTTTGTGCAGAGAATATTGTCTAAAAATTGCAGTATTTGCTAACTGTGACTGTATGTCAAATGTTTAACCAAAAACAATATACAGAGTTTATATAGATTAAAAAAGGAGAAAATATCCAGTGAGTGGCAGTTCTGTGGATAAAAATGCCGATGTAAACAATGAACATCCAAAAACGAAATGATAGACAGTAACTCAGTATGTCAAGATCTGCGGAGGATCATCTGAACACAAACATTCACAGCAGCAGAAGACTACACCAGTGGCCACTTTATTAGGCACACGGTCTACCTAATAAAGTGGCCTGTGAGTGTTTAATTACTCACCTTCAAATGCCGGAGTTTATTCATCAACCCCTCGATCGTGTGAAAAATCTCATCAACATTTTTGATCACGTGACTCCGATGCCCCGTCTCCGATTGGTTGGTTTCATTTTCCCCCTCCTGTGGCGTTGATTCTGATTGGTTACTGCTCTCGGGGTCACAGGCGGGCGCTTGCTCGTTGGTTTGCGTGTTTGTAGATGACATCACTTCCTGTAGTTCGGGGGGGAAGTGAGTGGCGACCGGTGTAGGGGGGTCCACGGGGTCATCTGTGGCGCTCTCTCCGGGCTCCGTCGGGATCACCAGGTAGAAAGTGTTCCCTTAAGCAAAGATAGAACGTTGGTCATTTTGATTATTATTTACTCATTTTATATAGAAAATTAGGGCTGGGCAATATATAAAAATTATCATTATAGCAATATCAAATCATATAACATCAATAACGAAAAATTCAACATGGTTATCAAATATTTATTTTTACTTTTATTTATTTATGTTTTCACTGAACACACTGAAAGCAAAAAGAAAAAACACTCTGTATATTGTCATACTTTTGCAAAAATACTACAGGTTTGGTCATATCGCCCAGCCCTAAAAGAGAAATATTGTTGTCTTATGATAAAATGCTGGTGAAGTGGCCTCACCGATCGGCTCGGATGATTGGTCGGAGGAGAGTGTGATGTCATCAGGGACAGAGGAAGAGAAAGAGCCCCCAACCACAGCTACACACGCAGGACAGAGCAGTGAGAGAGAAATGTAGTTTTTGGTTGAATTGAGTGGATTCGAGTGTGAAAAGGTGAAGCCGGTGTGCATTGTGGACGTCATTGTGTGGTAGACAAAAGTAAACAAAAGAGGGAAAAGAATCAAATTAATACTGGTGACGTGAACATGCAAAAGACATGCAGCAAAGTAGGATTTTTCAAACTGCATTTTATAGGATTTTCTTCTTGTATAATCGTATCACAACAGAAATGTGTCCCAAAGTTTACAAAAGTCAACAAGAGCCTCCTCAAGCTAATCCCAGATACAGTCAGTACACCTGTGGTGCTAAACCAAAAATATGGATACGCAGCGTCCAGAATTCTCTATCTGGAATATACCTTCAAAATAGAAATGTTCTTATTCTGAAATGGTCTGCTGAAGTGAAACAGTCAAAGCAAAACATAAAAAAGCAGGCTGAGAATGTGATACTGGCATTCATTGTGTACACGGGAATATCGACATCAGAATAGGATCAAACCAGTCAAAAGGCTCATAACAGCATGCAGAGGTAGGTCTGTACAAACAGTCTAAAGAACCTTTTACATACAACATATTTCCATGTCTTATACTGCATTAGCATTAGTTGATTTACATTTCTTACCTTTCCTGACAACTTGAACACTAGGCTGCTCACTTTCAATTTGACAGGTATCTGTTTGAGAGTCTATACGTTCAGCCTCTTGTTCCTCCTCTTCCTCATTTATGCTAAAGTTTAAAATTGTCTCAAGAGACTCCGGTCTCTGTTTCTCTGTGAAGGAGCCGTCATTGTTTGTCTCGTTCGTGGGCGTGTCGTCTGAATCGTGACTCCATTTGTCCTCGTCCAGATCTCGTAATATGAGCTGCCTTAGTGTCTCAACTATAGAGATAAAAACAGAGGGAAAGATTACAAGCAAGCATTGTCGAGCCCTGATGGTGAGCCGTAGAGAGCATACACACGACAATGAGTGCTCTAAAGTTCCAGGATATACATCGAAAGCGTTATATTATTCCATATTTACATGTGGACAGAATTATGCAAATATTCTAACCTGGCACTTAATAAATGATCATCGTGTGACCTTGTAAAGATATAGCCGCATACATTACGCTTTTCAGTGTCCTCATGTTGCTAATAAGTTTTGCTAAAAGGTTTGCTGTTGTTTTTTACAAACATAAAGCCCGCCCACTCACGGCAATACCGCCACATGATTGGTTCGTACCACCAGTGGAGTTGAGCAGACGGTGCAGTGGGAGCGGGACAAGATAGATTTATGTGAGTTTTAAAACTACAAAACTCTGCCCGATTACAACTCCCCGGGTCCGTGAAGACTGAGCCTTGACTGTTATAACAGTCACGCTTTAAGTTCATTGATAGTTCAGCTCCTCACCGTCTTGTAGAGCGGACTCGGCCAGTCCTGATCCTGGTCTCTCGTTGCAGAAAAAAGCATCTTGCTCTGAACTCGTGTCGACTGAGATCTCTATGTTACTGTTCGAGTGGTTTTCTATCGAGTCCTGGGCCTCTGTCATTGAGATATCTGAAGAAAAACAAAATATCTAGTTGACGAGATCTGACTTCAGTATTATTTGTGGAAATATTTCATCATTTACCTCCTGTGGCTGGTATTGGAGATGAACTGCCAACACTTGGGGAACTGTCGACATAAATTCACAATTAAAGCTTGCACAAAAAAACTCCCAAAGTTTTGTAGTACTCACGATAATCGTAAAGGCCCATGATTGATGCGGTGTGAGGAGCCAGCAGCTTCGGAGATGGTTTTTTCAAGTAAATCTTTCCAGCTAGAAGAAACATGTCACATATGAAAACCAGCAGTCTTTCTCACAGCACAGATGTCGACAGTGACTACATTAGTTGATGCTTACGTGTTTTTCTCCGAAGACGTTCCTGCCACTAGTTCATAGATCTGTCGTTCGGTGGTGCTGATGACATACAGGGCTTTGTTGTCTGCAAAAATAGAGTTTAAAAAGCTCATATTTGGAGACATGATGCGAGGTAAAAAGCTTGTTCAATCAGTGAGCAAAATGCAAAGTGAGCATTTAGAAGAAATCTAAATATGTGAATTCAAAAGCCCACTTGTATACAGTTTTGAGAACAGGTCGGTTGTTCCCACCATTTTATCAGTGGTTGTAGGCTGCTCACATCTTTCTGTCTCTTCATGCTAATCCCAGACAGACTTTAGTTGAGTTAAACCAGGTGAAGATAGTTACGCACTGAAAGCCAAGGCAATCGGGCTTTACTATGTCACCATCAAAATACAATAAAAATTCTGGGTCCAGACGGTGATCCCGATCCTCATTTTGTTAATCATTTTGTTGTTCTTTAACTCTTGCCCAAGCCTACAATGCATTATGAGACTTTCTCTTCAACTTTGTATCTGATATCTTACCTGTAGCCACTGACCGGACCAATAGTGAGTCTAGTTTGACCAGGGGACTAAATGAGGTCTTTCCCTCGCCGGTGGGGCCTCCTACTCCACTCATCCACCGGGAGGGGCACCTGAGCTGGAGCCGGTCATCGGGGCCTCTCTGCAGCAGCACCAGGCAGTCGGACAGCAGCAGCGCCTGGATCTCTGATAGAGGGAGGACATGCTTACAATATTGGCCATATGGATTTAACAGAGTAATAAAACACACTAACCTAACTGCTTTTCTTTGTTGACTTTCCAGGTAAGCGTGCCTTCATGAATCATTCTTTTTGAGGTTAGGTCCAAACTCTGTAAAAAACAGATATGAAATTGTAATAAGTAATAATTTAGACCTAGTTTTTGTCCCTAATTAGCATAATTTAGACAATACTCAACATAATTACTGAATACAACAAAAAACGTAAAGAGACCTTGAACTGTGGAGCTGGGTCGAGTCTGCGCTGGTATTGGCTGAGGCGTAGTCGCTGCTCCGTTTCCCCGACGACCTCATTCACAAACTGCAGTATCCCACGGCAACAGGCCTGAGCGCGCTGGAGCGAGGCCAAGTCCGCGGAGCCAACTGGAAAGAGCACAACAATTGTAAATGTTATTCATATTAATCAATTTTTCCCAAGAAACTCCATTACACAACTCTATTGATCTGGAAAAAGAATTCTAAAATGTAAAACTCTATATCAGCAGTGTTAAAAAAAAAAAATTGGTCATAAAATGGATCCTTAAATAACTTGAAAAGACCATAATATGAGGATTGCTTACCCTCTGTGTGTTTGATAATGTTGTCCAGTAGAAGAGGATACTTGGTCACTCTTTGCATCTCACAGGCTAACAAGTCTTTGAGCTGCAGTCTCCTACAATGTGGACTGGATTCACACTCCTAAAAATCAAGGGTTTAAGAACATCATTCGGCTTTTCAGTGACTTGTTAACTGAAATGGATACTACTGATTCTTCACTTGTAGGATTAACACTTGACCAGAGCACCGACTTTTGGTTTTTATTGCAATAACCCCTAATCTAAACATTGTACAGACACACACTGTCAAGTTTTTATTTTTTTATTCAACCAGGTAAACCAATTCTCATTTACAATGGCGACCTGGCCACATTCATTCATTCCTAGGCAATGTGGGTTAAGTGTCTTGCCTAAGGACACAACGACAGTGTACTTGGACGGGGACTCAAACCACCGACCCTCTGGTTGAAGGGTGAGCGCCTACCCACTGCACCACTGCCGCCCCAGGAATAATGCAGATGGGTTATAATATTGCTAACCAATCACAACTGCAATACTTTTTTACTAATTCAATCTTGGGTATTTCATTTCAAACCCACACAGTAGCCTACGGGACAATAATGACGAGTTTATTGTACGCACCTGTATAACATGAGCAAAGCGTGGGTCTTTCCTCTGTTTGTTTCTGATCAGCTCCAGAGCCTGAGACTGTTGGCTGCAGAGCTGAGAGGCCTGCTCCTGAAACTCGTCTGCCGCAGCCCCTTCAAACTGAAAAATCAACACGGAGATCAAATCAAACGTTCCGATTACATCATCCCTTTAGTATGGACAGTTGTTGGTTGATAGAGCTTACCCTGGCCAGCATTACATCTCCAATGGTCTGTACAATGGGAGACTCCCTTCGCTTTTTCATTGCTTCACATAGACTAGCTACAAAAAGAATGACTTTAGTGTACAGTATAGTGATCCATATATTGTTCTTTGTGCCTATAGAGTAAACAGAAAGTTCTCAATTCTGGAATGGAGGCGACTGGAAGCAAGATCATAATACATTTTCAATGGAGAAATTAGCATTAGTCACAAAATATTGCAAATTAAGATGATTTTGACAAATAATAACCCCCACACATGTAGGTGATGTCAGAGCGGAAACATTAGTGAATGTACCTCACATGTATTTATTGAATGTACACATTTAGCTTTTTGGCTGGGGGCAACGTTCTTGATTTTTAAGTTTTACCAGACAAATGCATACAGAAATGTTGATGACCACAATAGTTTTTTCATTGTTTGCTCAGAATTATTCGAAATTTTTCTCCAGTTGTCTCCATTCCGGAACTTTGAACGTTCCATTTTGACAAGGAGACAATGAGCGGTAAATGAGGCTATACTAAAACCAAAAACACACACTGACCTTTGCTTCATTCATTATTATTTACAAAGTAGTCCTACATTGATGTGAAATCACTTTATTGGTTTACCAAGCAAACAATAATAACACATGCAAGACACAGCAATGGGCCTATAGTGTCCAATATAGAGATACTGTCCAATATGGAAAAGACATCTCTATCAGACTCACCATGTAGTTCGTAGACTTGGGTAAGGTTGGGGAAGATGCAGGCCAGTTCATCAGAGTTCAGCACAGACCTCATCTTCTGATAAAACACCTGATCCAAGACCCTCAATGTTCTCAGATGGGACACTTCAGTCGTGAATAGCTCTATAAACGGGGTAGGAGTAAGTTGTGATATGTGATAGTCTGTAGTATTTTAGAGTTTTATTATATATTATTTTGGAGTGTTTTCATAGTATTTTAACAAAGCCAGGAAAACAGTGTTTAGACCCCACATGTGCACAATACATCCAACCAACTGATACCAGCTTAACCAACTATAGCAACCTCAAAGGGTCAAAACTCAAACTTCAAAACAGGGTTTTGCAGGAACTAATAAAATCCCACACTTAAAATTATCTAAACATTTGCAAAGTGGAAAAATGTTCCACAAACCCATTAAAAAAATATTGCAATATTTTATTTTTTTTAAATATAGAATTAAATAATCATTTTTACTATAATTTTGACTATTACCGTATATAACTGCTTGTCGGTCCACCTCCTTGGGGCTCAGTGTTGATAGCAATTGAGGGTTCACTGTCTCTTGCCAGTTTTGAGCATCGCACACTTCCTCTTCCAGGGCTGCAGCATCGGGCAACAGGGCCAAGGGGGTCTCCAAGCTCCTAAAAATAAGACATCCCAATAAAAAAGGGTCACATTTATACAGTGGGGCCGTAAACTGACATTGTTCCCAGTCTTGAAGTGAAATGAATGCTTTCCTGATCGTATGAGTGGTTATGGGACACTCACCTGCGCCGTGACCGAGGAGTGTATGGGGGAGTAGGGTTCTCTAGAGACCTGAGAGTGAAAGACAGATGGTATGGGGTGAAAACTTAAAACCTCAAAATGACAATGTAGGGATTTTCAATGAGCCTCTATGGTCTGTTATTAAAGGCGTTCCACAATTTTGTAAATGTCTTTTCTTTGGCATATTCAACGGTTTTCCAGGCCAATTGAGACAGATTATTTACTTTCAATGGTCACAGAAAGAGTATTGATTGACCCTTATTCTTGATTTTCTTTGAGCAACACCTATGTCGGTTTTGGTTCATTTTTGTACTAACTGACCGACTACAGAAGATTGTCAAAAATCAAATTCACAGTTGGTTATAATTATAAGTGTAACAATACATCGTTTTATATCGATCATAATTACCAATAATCGTTAATATCGAGGGCATTTACTGTTAAACCTGCACTTTTATTAACACTTTAAAATGAAGTCTGAACAGTTTAAAGCATTCTAAACATTATCAGAATCTTCTTTGTGTTCAGTTTTACTTAATGTTTTATATTAAGACAATATTTGGTTAGCAGATAACTTTGATATATTGATCGTGGGCTCATAAATCACTGTCACATTGTGGTAGTGTTTCTGAGATATTGCCAAATATTGTGTTAATATTAATGTGTCAATATATCGTATCGTACAGAAAGCTGTGATTTACACCCCTAGTTAACATACGTAGCTTATTCTGTATTTGATCAAGAGTATTAAGTAAACAAATTAATTGTACATAGAGATCAAAAAGAGAAAAAAAAAACTCAGATCAATGTGGACATATGTATATTAAATTTCACGGGAATGACCAAAGAAACTACCAGATTTTGAGAATGGGACTCTTATATTCTTTACTCTGTTACATGGTATATCTTGATGAATAATAATATGATTTAAACATTGGTTTGAAATGGTAATGTTTAATCTCTTTATTGTTTTTACCGTGCTGAGTTGCTGGATGCTGATGATGAGGCACTGTACTGTAGTGGCCTCAGACCTGTGCTCTCTCTCTCCTCACAGTCCTCCATGTCCACATCACTCCTGGACCGAGGCACCGACTCTGCTCCAGACGCAACCCCGCGACGACGGCCCTCTCCCTGGGCCTTTAGCGACTCACTGCGGGCCAGGCGCACGGAGATGGTCGGGCTGTGGAGAGAAATAGTGAGAAAACAACAAATAGTTTTATAACATTTGCTACCTCGCCCCAGTAACCGAGGTTCTATCTCTGCCTAAGTACGATTGTGTTAGTGCAGGGGTGGGCAAACTGGCCATGTGGGCCGGCTCATATTGTATTCTTTGTAAACTGCAACCATTTCTGACAAATGAGACGTACAGCCTTTGACCAGACCTCAGTGAACACATATGATGATGTGGAGTTCACTGGTTACTGCAGGTTATTACAATGTGAGAGATAAATTGTCAATATATTACATTTAAAAAAATATGAGAAAAAGCTTGACGAGTCGGAATAAAAAGCCCAAAGGGCCGCAGTTTGCCCACCCCCCGTGTTAGTGTGATTGTCCTTGGTGGTAGCTATGGTGGTGGCTATGGTATTTTTGCCAGGTCTTTGTCAGTATGACCCACGGCAGCTGTGGCTACAAAAATAGCTAAACATCCCTAGTGCAACTTCTGAAGCACAATTACCAAATATTTTTATCACATTTGTATGGTTGTTTTCTGTGCAAATATCAAAATTAACCTGAACTTCAATACATTTTTGCCACAAGTACAAAGCCAATAGCAGCTTGTAGACTAACACACAACAATGCTAATATGGCCTACAGGTATAGATGAACATTCTCATCTATGGCTCTTCTCAAAAGTCTCAAAGACATTTTCAGAGCTCACAGTTAAGCGTTAACACGATGTCAGTCAAGCTTCGGATGAGAAAGACCAATAGAAAAACACGATTCTCTCACAGTACCTGTCCATGCTGTCCTCTCCCAGGCTGCTGGAGGACAGTCTCTGGGAGTCAGTGCTGTCTCCCTCTTCCCCCACCGTGTCCGAACTATTCTCAAACTGCTGAATGATGTTCCTCACGCTGCCGGGACGCACTGCACACGATCAAAAATGAAGATTATGACCGTGACAAAAACATGGCTTAGAGGAACCAGGAATGTTTCAACACAACACTCAGAAAAGGATGGAGAAAAGAAAAATGCAAAAAACGGATATACCTTCAGAGGGGGACAACGGGGCATGGAACGCTACAGAAATAAAATGAACCAAATGAGAAATCAGCAAATCAAATTCAATGGAGCAAATACTGCAAATGGTGGAACAAAGGGCATGATAAATTAAATGTAATATTATATTTCTAGAGCTAGATTTTACGTGATTGCGATGTGCTGCGTGGCTTCCCGATGTATTTCAGGATGGGATTTCTCTTCTTATCCTCTCCATCTTTGTCCTTTTTAGCACTACTCGGCTGCAAAAGAGTGGCACATTGAACGCATTTGATCAAGCCACAGATGCTTCAGGTCTTATATTCTGAAGGCCAGACGCTCACCTTCTTCGTTTTCAGAAAAGCAAGCCACTTGTCCTTTTCTGTGCTCAGACCGGGAAAAACCTTAGAGTCTCGGAGTTTGATCCCAGAGTGCCGCAGGTAAAGTAGCACCGCTGCTGCTAATGGGGAGCTAAGGGACGACATTACAATGGTGAATATGGATTTTTAACTTTACTGAAGAGGTATAGTCCTGAACAAAACTGGTACATACAAACTGGTCGAACAAAACAGACAAAAATATACTTCTTTTTTGTTTTTGACTTTCTATGGCTACCTCTGGTCAGCAGGTACCAGCCTCTTTAAGTATTAATGCAGTCTTCAACGGACTGCTACAGCTCATACTTTCCCACGGTCTTAAAGAGTTTGACAGTATCTTTATAGCACATGGCATAGACCAGTGGTTCTCAAACAGTGGTATGGGTACATTTGAGTACTCGGGAGTCTTTTGCAGATCAAGTCTAGACTGATGTTTGATCTGGTTTAGCCCTGGTTTAGAATCCTTATATTAAACCCTAGTCCTGACTGGTTTAGTCCTGACTGGGTTAGTCCTGATTGTGTTAGTCCTGATTGTGTTAGTCCTGATTGGGTTAGCCCTGACTGGGTTAG
>JAVQKC010085171.1:0-30761 GCA_036025475.1 Philypnodon macrostomus | reverse complement strand
TCCAGCAGACTTGTCTGCTGAACTGGCATCTGGACAAGGTTTTGATTTCAACAATCAAAACCTTGTCCAGATGCCCTTTTTCAACTTTCAGAATAATAATTAACAGAACATCAAAACAGAAATCAAGACAAACTCCATGAATGAATGCCAACTTTGTAATGAATTTTGCCAGCCATTTTAATGTGTTCTAGGATGCACATATATTATCTTTCCATTGTCTATTGGAAATTGTCCATGAGAATAGAGATGTTCTTCCTTATTATCCCTATGGTATGTTCCTGTTCTTTCCTCCTTAGTACTGGCTCATTTTAGGGCTGAGCTTTGAGCTGCGTGTGGGTGGTCATGGAGGCCAGTCTAGGTTGAGGCCCGGCTCTGGCCAGGGTTTCTGGCAGAATAAATGTTGCGCCTCTGAAGTGTTGAAAGCTGTGTAAATGTCAAACGCATTCGTCTGATGTGTTGGTCCCCTGTTACCCTTCAGAGCTGCCAGTTGCCAGGTACAGATGTTGCTGCTTGCTCTCTGCCTCTGAAGAGTTAGCCAGATTTTTTCCTCTATCTCTTTTTGGGGATTTGTGTGGAATGTGAACATCAACGTACGAGACATAAACCACTGGGGGCTTGGCTCCTGTCAAGCAGCTTAGTGAGCAGCGGTTCTCTCCGATTTTAACAATGTCCCCACTGACCACCAGACCTGCTGTTTAGGGAGGTTTGTGTTTAGGGTTGTGGTTTTGCATTTTCAACATTTGCTATTCTAATTGTAGTGATGCACAGTGGTTTTCCACAGTGTATATGTGTGTGATTCTATATGGCTTGTTTTTGACATATTGTTACATATATAATGTACTGAGGTGCAAATGGGTTTTTCAGGTCCACTGAAGATGTGACAAAATCATTTTACTGGTCATTATGTTATGTTTAGAACCTGTTTTAGCCCATAGTCCTGGATTCACCTTGTGGTAAAACTCAATACATTGGCCTTGCATAGTGGTCCTCAGATTATAAATATTAATGAACAAACCGGTAGTATGGCCTTAATAATATGTTTTTCATATTCATCTATCCACCCACAGCCCCAAACTTACTTGACCATAACTTTACTTCATCCATCTTGTCTTCTCTACACCGCCCCCTGCATGTCTGCGCTATAGCTAGTCTTCCCCTTTACACCCCGCTGCAGTGCATGATTCTTGTAAAAAGATAAGCACCATGCTGTGCTCTTGTAATATTATTTTTCCATCTTGTCAGCTCCAGGCTTGTGAGGCCTCATCTCTTGTGTCATGGCTACTTTTGCAACAACAAGGCCAAGCATGCAACCTGGGAATAGACTGAGCCGATTCTCAATCACCCAGGCTTTCAACCGGTCCTCAGTAATAGAAGGACCACTCAGCCACTGGGAGATGGAAGTCATCTGCCCAGCTGCATGCTAAGAATACATTTTCTTTAGTTGCCTCAAGGCAGAGTGAAGGTGCAGACTAGATAAATTTTCCCTTTTTTTTGTAATTCGCAGATCCCTTCAGAGTATGGTTTGAATGTGTTTCCTTGTAGATAGAATGAGCGGCGAGGGGGACAAAATGGTGATGATTACAGGTTGTGATGTGGCCCTAACAAGCTGCATAGAAATGGCCAACAATTAATTTGTCCAGAATCCCTGGACTGAATGGAGAATTGATTGACAGTAAGCATAAGCCACTTTCTGTCTTAATGGCCTGCGCTCTGTAATGAAGGTCTTTTGACAAGCGCAAGCCCCGAAATTAGGGTTTGCAAACATTCCCTGAGAGAGAACAGCCGATGCATAGAAACGTGCCTCCTATTAAAATCTGCATCTGCCACATATAAAAAGAAAGATGTATGCGTGTGTGTGAGACTATATATTTGCTATTACTACTTGTAATTTCACATGTGTGCAATGGGACAATCTAGTAGGAACACGTTTTTTTATATGTTTTTTATATTGTATAATTGTGGTACAGTATTGTGAGTTACAGTAGTAAGGCAGAAGAGCAGGGGCTCACTAGCCAGTGGATCCTTGTGCCTGTTTCAAGCCTGGTTAAAAAGAGAGGCACAAAACCGTTGCCAAATCAGAATCCACATTACTACACACAAGGAGGCAGATGATTTGCTGCTCTGTAAAGAAAAACTAAAGGAATGAAGAATAGTGATAAAATAGCATAATGTATACTTCCAATGCAATAAGCAATACTTGTATATGGTTTATTCATTTATAGAATGGACAATGCTGCTCTGCTACTTTGTTGGGTTTTTTATCTGATCTGAGCAGGCACCTTTTTTTTTAATACCTTCAACAATAGTCACTGCATTTTCTATAGTTGCACAAGTCAAAAGCCTTAACACAAACTTAATGCTCTGCTGTGAGTCAGAAGTAGTGCTTGTCTCTACATCGCCCACCTCCCATGAGAGCGATCCTGAATCCTTGAATCTTGAATCTTGAATCCCATGAGAGAGGTCCTGGCCACTGAGCCTTCTTGCACTGATTACTCTTGTTACTTAATTATACATTTGGACCCACCGCACGCTTTGACAAAGGGCTGCTGTGCCTCCATTGACCTATAGCTCACTCCTCATTGTGCACAACTCTGAAAGGCAGTCAAACTAAATAAATAGGGTCCACTCAAATATGTTTCCACAGGGACTTAATTGACAGATTGGAGGCAGTTTTTCACAAGGGGCCCTTTCCTTTTTCTCTGCGGTTCTTCGCTTGAGTTGCTCTGCGCTTCATGCATCCTGTTGGGAGATCCATTGGGACAGATTGTAAAAGCACGGCTACTGATTACACAACTTTACAATTTATCAGGTTGTCAGTGGAGAGTATTGAAACTTTTATTTACAACTAAGAGGCAGCAATATATTTTTATTGTCTTTCTGGGGAAGTCTGCATACTCTCCTTGTGTTATTGTGTGTTTTCACTGAGTACTCTCTAAAGGCATGCATGTGTTATGGGAATTGGTGACTCTAAACCATCCCTAAATGGATGTGAGACTGAATGGTTGTCTGTATGTATATGTTTGGGTTTCAACTCTGTGAAAATTGCCACTGTCCAGGGTTTTCCCCCTTCTAAGGCCCATAGTTGCAGGAATTCAGTCTCCTTCATCCCTTAATGGGCATAAGAAGAAGATTAATGAATGACATAGGCTGTATTTTCTATGTATGTTCTTTGGAAAACCAGTTTGTATAATCTCATGTTATTAACTTCAGATATTCCTTGGTAACAAAGTTCAATACAGTTTCCACTGTTTGTCAAACGGGAGTATTTTTATCATTACTCGCAATAAATGAATAATGAAGATTTAAGTCTACAGGTGTTAAAGGGGATATATACAGGATTTTCAGCAAAAATAACATTAACATTTATTTCCTGTTTTTTGTGTAGCCCACATTGTGGTGTAGCCCACATTGTGGTGTAGCCCACATTGTGATGTGCAAAATTAGCTCTTTTGGTCCTCCGTGGTTGCCTCATTAAACGTGTAGACACTTTATCGTGGAGGTGCAGGCTCAACGCGAAACCCGGTCGGCTAACGTTAGCGTCATTAGCTTCTTGATCAGAGCTAACTGCTACACATTGCTGTGGAGATGGTGAATGTCTTGCTCTGACTGCTGTATTTTGTGGATTGCTTTGTAAAACATACTGTGGACATATTAGCTATTTGCTGTGTCTCAAGAGTTGGTTTTATTTCTGTGCAACAAAGAGTGTAGAGAGTAAAAAATACATAATTGGAATTTTTGTTTGACTTAGAAAAGGCATTTGATTTAAAGCAGATAGAAGAAACTGCAACTGAAGAGATGGGCAAACTAAAATCATGGTTTGATGCAAATAAGTTATCGCTAAATGTAAATGAAACTAAATTCATGATCATTGGAAATCATATTCAAAATAGAGGTATTGATTTAGAAATTGAAAAGGTCAAAATTGAGTATCTGAAAATAGGTTTTTAGGAGTGATCCTTGATGACACACTGAGTTGAAAGCCTCACACTGACTGCCTGTGTGGGAAAACAGCCAGAAGTATTGATATTCTATCTAAATGCAGATATATTTTAAATTCCAAAACATTACTCACCTTGTACAATGCTCTAGTATTACCATATTTCACTTACTGTGTGGAAGTCTGGGGGAATACGGACAAGACTTGTTTCTGAAAGTGCCTTAAACTCTTTGACTTGGTTCAGTTTAAAATTGCTCTATTTTATGTTCAAAGTTAAGTGTAATAAAATGTCAGATAATATAGCCGTATACACGCACTGCACTAAAAAGTAGATGTGTATCCATTTATGGAGTGACTTTATGGAATGGACTAAGAGATGATTTTAAATTATGCAGTAATATTATCTTTTTTTCTATTTTTTATAAGAAATCATTATTAGACAAATATAAAAAATGAAAACCATTTTTAATTTGCTGTTTTTAATATTTAAGTTTTCTGGCCATATGTAAAAGGTTGCAATTTTACTGTGACAACTAAATATTGTAAATGAGTAGAACCAGAATAAGCCTTCTTTCTACTCCTTCTCTTACTGACTGTTACAAATGTGCTTCCTTGTTATACTGTATGTGTTTTAGATGAATAAATAAATATTACTAGCTCAGTAGTGCTGATACAGAAATAAAACGACTTCTTGAGACTTATGTCCAGAGCATGTTTATAGTCAAATTCAACAAAATACAGCAGATTTATCCACAGGTCTCAGACTGATCCTCTCAAAACAACAACAATAAATGTAACGTGTTACATCCCACCTCTGGTAATAATATCTAATACAGTTTGAATTTTGACAAACACTAAAATTACAAACGTTTAACTTTGATTAAACCTCTCTAAACACAAAGAACAGGATACTGACTGCAGTTCCTCTAATGGCCACGTGAGGCAGAACCCTAACTAAATGAAAATTCTGCATATAGGGCCTTTAATATGTAAATTACTGATAACTAAAGTGTTTGCCAAAAAATGTATTCACTTTATGGCAATTTGGCCTCTGGTCACTGTAGACAAGTCTTGTTTCATAATACAAGCTTTTGTTATTTAGTCACTGCAGAAGTCTGACAAATTAAAGAAGCATTTGTCAGAAGGTGAATCTGAAATACCACACTTAAAGCTATTCACAAACATCTCTCTGTGTCCTTGAGATACTATTATTCAGTCTTAAAGCACTCTTAAAAGGCTAAATGACAAGCTGTCATTGAACATACTCTTTACAACACAGTGTATACTATTCACTTTTTCATCTTTTGGAAATTTGCAACATTGAATGTCTGACAAAAAAACAGAATACTTTCTCTGCTGCTGTTCTGCTTTTTGAAAATCAACAAACTCTCTCTTAGACTGCCACAGTTTCCTTCCCCTCCTCATCCTTTTGCAGTTTGCACTGAAAGCTGTCAGTGAATGAGAGGGTGCACACAAAAATAACATCTGCTCTGATTATGAGCTCCTAGCAGGGGGCCACAAATGAATAATTCCTTATATTTCCTCCTATCTTGTCTTGATGTCTTTTCTCTTACAGTGTGACAGCGAGAGTGACATTGACGACAAGGTAAGACTGCTTTTCGATGTTTGTTCACCTGCCATGTGCATGTCACTGATGAGGGAATAACAGATTTGAGGAAAAGGAAGTAGTGCTAAAAGTAAGACTAGAGCAGGAGGAGGTTACATTCATCTATACAATTATAACAATGATAATAATGGCTTCTGTCTGTGTACAGTTTTTCAAGACTTCAAAAGTGCTTCACTGAGTACCTTATTGATTCAACAGTGACTCACTAGTGCAAAGCTATGCAAAGACATGGCAAGCATACCGCGCTTTTGAGCTCTCTAACCACCACCAGTATACCAATCACACTAACACATTCATACACTGGTAAGATGGATGAAGAGTCCCAAGAACAGAGAATACTCTGGTGGGGATTGAAATGTCAACCTTCCATTATTGGACAACTTTCTTTACCATCTGAGTGTACAAATGTGAAAACAAGACATACCAACAGAACCCTTTTTGGAGTGAGATGGATAACCATTGCCTTTTTCTTTGTCTGGGCTGTAATCACCACCACAGCAGTTTCCAATAGTATTTACTGAACATTACATAAATTATACATATTGACTATAGCATTAAGCCTACAGTTTCACTTCTTTGTGCTTGTTTATCTCACACATGAAGCTGGTTGGCTGATGGCAGGCACCTGGTTACAAGATGAAGAGCCTTTGGGGAACCTTGAGCATCCTAATTCCTCCACACTTTAGCAATTACTCCCTGGTAAATGAATGAGATAGCATGCCTAATCTCCTGTAAGCTTAGCTCCCAGTTCTGTGGAAACCGTCGGCAGCTCTCCCTATAAATAATACATTGATAGCGGGCCCAATTTGCATTAACTGTAGCCTGGCAAGTCAATAGGCTTTTATCTCTTCATTGAAGCAAGGAGGAACTGAGGGCACAAGCTAGTTGACACGACGGAGAGACGTAGCATAGGCCTGTCAGTCTCCATATGGTTCCGCTGCTTCACTGTGGGGGGGGTCGCAATTGGAGGAGCAGTGGTTTTGTTTTGTTATATCTTCCGCTCACTTTCATATCATGTCGCAATTGCCGTTCTGGTGATAACGCAACAGCGATAATTTTGCCCAAACAGGTGCAAGCTCCTCCTGTATCCACCCATTGTAACAAAGGCTGCTTTCACATCAGATTAGCTGCACCTGAACACCACGTCGTAGGGATTTTGCAGATTAACTTAATTAGAATATTGTTTCCAGGTGTGCCTCCAGGGTGCAATCAGTTCCACTGTATGTGAATAAAAAGTGACGCGATGCTCCAGCGGCGAAGTCAGTTTAGATTGTGAAGCTCTGTGTCATCAAAGCGATGCCTGAGATAGCATTCACTGATGTGTTTCCGGAGCCTGTCAGAACTGAATACATTGGAGACTGAGGGTCATCTCCAGGCAGCTGTAAGAAGATAAATCTGGATTTGAACTTTTTTCACAAATAATAAATGAGCCGATATGAGTTGCCAATAGTAATGCTTTTGTTTGAATTTAGGAAATGCTACATAGTGTATATTTCTATATTTTATGTTCTGGCTTATATACCTATATCTTATTCTGATTCACTGATTCCTGATTTCTATTAGTTGGTACTGACTTCAACACTTCTGTTAGATCACTGGACAACGCTCAACCAGTTGTTTCAAACTGGAAAGTGTATACATTCTGTAAATCTGTTTCTAGTCTTGTCGGTGCAGCACCTGTAAACTATAAAAGCGTTCGTCTTGTCAACCCCTGACACATCTGATACACTCCAAGTCAAGATGATCATTTTCTCTCATTGGAGAGGCAAGAAAAGAAATAGAGTGGGCTTTATCCCTGCTCAGTTTGTTCATACTCTCTGCTTGAGTGTCATCCTATCTCCATTAGACCCCACTTTACTGTCCTCGCCGCCTCCTCCAGTTTCGTTGAGATTCTTTTTCCTGTGCAAATAATACGGTGTCTGTGAAACGTTAGCAGGAGCCGCATATATATTTGCTGAGCCTCCTCATGTCAAGTGGGTTACAGCTTCCTCCACATAGCCATATTAGTGGACAACTGGCTTCGCTAATTCTATTTGGTCGTATTTGCCGAGCAGTCACTCAACAGAATGTGTATCTGTCTCTCGGGAAGTCTCCAAGGACCATTACCACATCCTATCCTGAGCTCTTGTATGGCACTGGTGTATTCGTCTGCCAGGGCTGCTCACCAACTCTGATTGACACATTAATTCCTCCTCTGCCCCTTATCTTCCCTGCTGTGTGCAGTCTGAATGCCATATCACTGTGTTAGAGCGTCTTCACTGGCTTATCTGTAATGGCTCGTCAGCTAATGCTATCCTCTCCGATGATGCGGCCGCAGTTATGTTTTTTAAAACTAGGCAGCAAGCTTACAACAGTAGAATCAACTTGGAGCTACTCCCACTGATGTGATATGATGGTGGGTGGTTACATACAGTCATGCAGAATACCCACAATATAAATGATCAAAACAAATTTATAGCTTGAGAAAACACTTATCTAACAATTACATTAGAGTTTGATACATAAATGATGACAAGACAAGCAAGCATCTATATGGTTGTCCAAAAATGATTAACAGTGTAGTAGACACTGTTGTATTAAGTGCTATTAAGATGATCTAACGCCAATATGTTTTCTTTGGCGAACAGAAACCTGATTTTTGAGTCGAAAATTCTAACTTTCAAACACAACTGAAACTCACCATCATTATAGATACATTCATGTATATTTATACTGTATGTGTGGTTGCACCTGTATTACTATTCAGCCCCCCTGTAGTTTTTTCTGGGCCCCCATTGGTCCCTTAGAGTCATCATATTCAATCGCAAACAAGCCCCCCACCAGGCCACTGACAGCCGTAACATTTTCTTATGCATGGCTAAAATGGAGTGGCTTAATGTTTTGACACAAGTGATCATCCGTCCTCATCTCTTTAATGAAATTAGATTAAGTGCACCTGGGAAAGAGCTGAGAAAGCAGAATGCCCTGCCACCTCCTTTAATCTAAAACCAATTTGCCAGTAATATTCCTCTCCCCCAGCTTGGGACTCGCCGGCCTTGATTCAAAATGGAGGAGGAACGAGATGAGACCAGAGCTGACTGGTTGCATTCAGCTCCCTGCAGGCTCTATGAAATTAGAACTGACACCGGCAACACAGGCCCTAATACGGAGATGTCATTTTTCTGTACTAGCTTTTGTCTTATTCCGTCCCTCAGTCTTCCTGGTTTTCTCGTGTTATTTTTCTCTATTGTGCTTTCAAAAACTGTAAGTAATGCAAAACAGAAAGCATACATAACAGGAAGAGACCATGAGTCTACACTGAATGTTTTTCCTTACCCTTCTGGTAAGAATTATGGTTGTTATTAGATTTAGGCAAATAATTAACATTTTACTGGGAAATAATGATGACTTCAAGCTTTGTGGTTGTGCCAAAAGCAAACATGTAATATATTTTCTTCAGGTGGTTTCACAATCTCACTCCCCAGCTATTACAGTAAACCTGGAAACATTTATGCCTTTAATTTATATGGGGCTGTTTGCAACATGCTCTTATTTCTAGACAGTTTCAAATCATGTGTGCTCTGCATGTGAAGACGCACATCTGTTGTGCATTTAGTGCACACGTATGTGGTGATCAGGGAGCACATTTGGATCGCTCTATAAGTCCACAATGACTTCTTAAGCCTCAACAGTGGGTTGTTTGTGTGCATGCTGTAAGCCAAAAGTGTCAAACTCAAATGGGCCACAGTAGTGTGTAAAAATAACTTCTGGGCCAAAAGTATAGTTTATAGTAGTCTTCCTAGATGTCTTAAAAATTACTGGATGCAAGGTGTCTTCATTCCATTTAGCTTTTACCACCACAGCAAATCATATTCTGTCCAGGCTTGGGGCTTACACAAAGTAGCTAGATTGGATGCTAGTATTAAGATACTGTTATTATTAGGACAGTACCAGTAATCAATTCTCATTATCGCCTCTCTATCTGTATTTTATTGGTGTTAGCATTGTGCAAATAGTGCTCTATACAGTGTGATTTATATATTATCCATACATGGGCATAAAACAATATAATGTAGGCATATGCTAACATGTACTTATAGACTGTATGGTGTAAGGTGTGTTTGTAACCCCCCAATCCTATTATTATATATTTAGATTTATGTTGTACTCCCATAGTACTGCCCCTTGACTAAATGATCAAATATATAAGTCTTAAGTAAAGTGAATGTCAGTGATAAAACTCCGTTGTTGGTCCGAAGCAGCTTGATGACAGAAGGACTTCTTCAGGGCCAGTCAACAGACACGGCCAACAGATCATTGGCAAAGATCGTTTGTCACTTTCCATACATGTCATCACAGGGACATAGTGTATCTGCTGTATTCATATTGCCTGTCTATTTTCAAAAGGTTGACACAGATGTTGGCATTGCAGATGAAAATACTCGAGCTGCAGTGAGCCAAACCGCGTCAACCACTCGGCACAGCGAAGGTGTGAAAACTAAACATGGCATTTAGACTGTAATCTTCCCTCACTTACTGCCTCCTTGCCATGAAGCTGTTAGTGTTGGCAGTGAGTGTTAATAGAACAAATAGTCGCTCCTTTGTTCAGTTAAAATCATAGCACCCCACCATACCTGTCTTTGAAACACCAGTGCGCTGCTAACTCCTTGTGAAAAAACCTGTCACCACTCAACCGTGCTCAACAGCGTGTGATCATTGTTATTGAAGGAGGTTTTGTTGCTCCGATGAACACCAAGGTTTGCAATGTTTTTCCGCACCCCAACCAGATCCATTTTTATAGGTGGTTTTCCTCAAACACTCTTTTTCCCACCTGAGAGCCCCGATTCCATAATAGGTGAGGTTTTTTTGCAAGGGCAAGGTGAAACGGTTGATTGCACAATTTTCTGCTTGAGTTCTCGTCAGTTCAATGATACGGTGATACAGAAAGCAAGGCACGCCATATCAAACAAGTTGTCACTCCAGCTGCGCCATATTACATCTACCATGCAGTATATTTGGACATACTGCATTCTGACAAAGACAACATACGGCCAGAGACAGTTATTTGAGATGTTATGCCAATAAAATGTATTGTGCTTGTATTACCTCTACTGTGTCTGCTTATGTACACTTTATTAGACACACATTTATCTGTTGTTTATTACAAAATAACGTATTAGTAATAATCGCATGGCAGCAAATCAGTGCATTCAGACATGTTCAGGGCAAACACGTTGAAATTCAAAACATCTTTGAACATTATATTTTTTTCTGTGACAAACAGGGTTGTATTTCATAAAGTGCTGATCAACACAGTATTAAATAAAACTGAGCTTTTACTATTTTTGTGACATGGAATTCTAGGAACCACACTAATGTGTTCAGTCCATGATGCCCCAAATCCAACCCAACTCAAGATTGTTTTTACATGTCCCATGTTTGAATAACAATCCAAGTCCTATATACATTTTCCACATGAGTAATAAAAGCAAAATTGACACCATATTGGGTGCAGATGTGTGGAAAAACGACACAGTGTTATGTGTATGTGGATGTAAGATTTGAGTGTTTCTGATCGTGCATAAACATAATGCCTAAGTGGGTTTTATTCAATAAACATGGTTTGGCTGTAATTACTTGCACATTTCGGCAAGCTCCAAATGCAAAACAGACATGGTGTGTGTTTAAAGCTGGCGCACTAAAACTCTGTGTCAGACTTGGCTTTTCTGCACAAGACTTCTAATGAAAAAAGACTTGCTTTTCCTTCCTCAACAACTGGCATTTGCAATCATAGATAAATATAGAATTTGCTGTTGTTAATAGAACGTGTTGTAGATAATGTTTCCATGAGCTAAGTTGCTTCTTCTTGAGGCAGGAATAATTCAGTAAATTAAGTTTACCAAGCCAATGAAAAGCATTGAATGGCTCTTAAGGAGTCCGGTCAGCAGTGTTCGCCAAGTTCTATTTTTGTTTTAAGAAACACAACATAGAGTCACAAACCAGTATTTCTACCTGTGTCTGTGGTTTGTCTTAGGCCTTATTGCTGCTGAGCCTGTGGATTTTAAATCTGATGATTGGATTGATAGACAAGCAAGAATGTGCACACCATGCACGCTGAAGAACTGTCCCACCCACCCAAAATACATAGGTCTTTCTATAGCTCACCATTTGAGTGTCTCCAAGTCAATCTAAACAGTCAGATGCCTGCGGATGGGTTTGGCAACTGCCAGACCTCAAGCCCCATAGGCCCTCACTTTGGGCTCTCAGAGGAACTTTCCGTGGGCTGAATATGTTTGTGATGTGGAAAGCTGAGAACCCAGGAGAGCATGCTGTGATCAGGCCCAAACACACATTGGGGCCAGCTGCCTTCAATTATGCCAGAAAGCCCAGCCTCTGCAGTCCTCTGTGCACTGATCTAGCCGCTTTGATCTAGGGCAGCCACGAAAAGGTACAGGCCAAGAAAGATTAGAGAAAAATTAGAATTATTGTATCAAAGGGTGGGTCTATTAAAGTTAAGGGGGAGTGATAGACTTTTGCACATTGCTTTGACCCATTCTTTCACTAATTCATGGATTCACCTGGATCTTTTATGCTTAATTTAGCTTTTATGGACTCAAAAGAGCAGCAGTCATAAAGGGCACATTGGTACAACTGTGGCTGTGAGGCTTGTCAGTTTGGGCTTGACACTGTGAAGAGGTATGGCAGCTTGTGGATATGCATGAGGTTTGGGAGCCACAGAGAGAGATCAGCATTATAACCCTGCCTCTGCCAAGTGCCACAGACACAGGCATGGGCATCCATTAAATTAATTTTACTTCATTAGTGCAGACCTGCTAGGCCCCGGGTGCCTATAGAGATGCCAGGGGCCAGGATGCAGGGGGTTGGTGGCTGAGTGGCATCAACCGCTGTGTTTTGAGGAGAGAGAACACATGGCAATGACAGGCGGAATATGGCCCCAGTTCTTACACCGGGATGACTGCCAGACAAAGGCAACATGCGTCACTGGCTTCAAGGGAGCGCAATCAACACCCGGTCAGAGCATTCATGCTATGTGCGCCATGCCACATCAGTGTGGAGTCTCTGGGCAGCCTGCGAGCCATGCATGTGCTCACAGTGAATGTGCCACTGTGATATGATACAGAGCCAGCGCCGATGGCTTGACCCGCTGCCATCACCTTTGTGCCAGCTGCCAAGAACGCTCATGTTATTAGTGTACAAAGCCCACATATAGCTCATGTAACTGAGCAAGAATATTTAGCAACATTTTTGGGAGTTTGCAATCATAGTTTGACAAGCAAAGTTCTTTATTGGTGCCTTCTGGCTGTTAATGCAATTATAGTTTGTGAATTGTATAGTAATGTTGGCAGTGATGGCAGTTACAGCATCCTTCCTGTTGCTAAAATGCATAGACTTTCTGGTGTGTAATAAAATCTAAAATCTTCAACTTTATGTTACTGCTCTCTGTTTCCAGACCCTAATGTAGCTACAGTACCTTTACTTTTCCAGTTGAAGTAATTTGGTTAACAGCATTTCCTGCCTATAATGTCCTCTAACCCCTGGGCAACTGCTGCCAGTCTCCGGAGCTGACCTGAGCCCAGCGGGGAGTGATGCACCTGATAAACACTGAAGTGGGGAAATAAATAAATAATGGGAGGCATTAAGTCCAGATAGGACTGGAAGGTAGCCTGGGGGTGGTAAGTGTTCTGTCTGACAGCAGCGTGCACTTTGATCAGCGAGCCCGTCTGAAGATTGCTTCCACATCTGCACAGGGGGAACGAGCTGTAAACTGCCAAGAAGCATTTTAATGACAGTTGGATTATAAAATGAAAGAGGGCTCCAGATGGCAGGCAGTGCAGCGGCTGTGGTTCAGGGGGAGGCTGTTTAAACTGCTTTTTTTATTGATAAAATATGGGGTGAAAAATTGCGCAGGGCTTATTAGGCGTCCCACTGTGATGTTGCTCAGCTGGCCAAGCTGTTCGCTGTGGCCCCCGTCCAAACATGTCTCCATAAATTTTAAGCAGTACCTTTAAATCTGTAAGATCCCTGCTTGTTATGTTCACCCTGGCTCACCCAAACTCCCTACACCTTATTGGTCCTTTGAAAGCCTTCTCATGTTTTTTTTTTGTTTTTTTCTTTTTTTCTTTACTTGTTTGATAAAAGCACTGTTAGTTGCCAAGCATGGGCTGAGGGGGTCATAGGGGCCACTCACAGCATGCTCATTATTGTCAGGTGAAAAAGCTTAGCCCTTGAAGTGCCTGCAGCTTTAGGTGTAATGGTAGTTATAACATGTGCTAAGAAGGTATTTTCATTATGTACAATACATAGTTAAAAATGAGAGATGTGGTCTAATAAATTAGCATTTTAAAATGCACCATTTGAGAGTAATGGTGTCCCCAGTAATTGCATTTATACTGATGTGGTTAAATCAAATTGTCATACCTGAATATTACCTTAGACTAAATGGCTCTCACGGCTCTCACACATTTTTCACTTTGATCTAAAGCCTAAATTGAATTTATGAATGGGGCTGATTCAGAGGTTTTGAGATTCATGGTCTCAATAAAAGGGATCACTGAAAGCCATCTTGACTCCATCAAAATCCATACATGTCACATATATGTGTTTTTTCCCCATAACGGGTAAGCTTCTCTCTGCTGAGATATGTAGTTAGGCATGCTCTCACGGCTACTATAAAACCCATTTAAGCTAATGTTTGACTACATCACCAAAGGCTTTTAAAAAAAAAAAATCTAGCTTCAGAAAACAGGCAGCCCCTGTTACAGTATAGTCCAACACTGCATGTCACCAGTGGCATCAAGGGATTTTGACTAAATTAAACCAGGAGTATCAACGCTAAAACACTGTAAAAAAAAGTTTGATGATTACCATAACATTATTGTATATATATATTGTATATATATATATCATTTCTGGGCATTTAATCATTTGACAGAAGCTGAGCCAGACCATGATGTTTAAACCACAGATCTTCCGTCCTTTTCCCTTTACCACTGCTTCAAATGCTTCCGCGTCCAAGGAGAAAAGATGCAAAGATGATGGGCTTCTCAGCTGCTCGAAGCTCCTGGCTCTTGTCATTTTTCCTTTTATTTCCTCCCCCACCTCTATCACAAACTCCCTGTGCCTCTACCTTCACTCCACTCCCATAGGATAGAATAGGGAAACACATTCAGATGCGTTTGAAGTGCAGGACAGATGGGAGGCTCCGGGGACTGTAAAAAATGAATCGAGGCTAGTAATAGGAGAGATGTTTCGTATCCTCTTCCCCCATAAGTTATTTATCAGGGGCCCTTAGTGGTGGAGGAAGACTTCAGAGTGCTCCCTTAATGTAGCATCTGATGACTAGTAGGGGGGCTGTTCCAGGAAGTAGTGCTGTAAAACAGGAGGGGAACATTAGCAAGGAAGTCTCTCAGGGCCCGTGCAAAACAGAGGAACAACATACGGGCCGGCTCTTTTCCCAGCATGCATCACAGCGACTGAAAAAGGTGTACATGATGATGTCCCGTAGCCTCCCACCAGCTAGTTATATGTCACCCAGTACAAGACAAGATATGTATTATTCCACAGTCAATGATGGGGACATATTGGTACGCCAGACCAAAAATACAAGCTCGTAGTTTTAAATTGTAGCACCAATATTTTGTACCTAAAATCTGTTGAAATTACATTAGAAAAATGAATGACCTTGACAGGTTTGAAAGGCTGTGTGAAAAGCATTTAACAGGATCCTTAAAAATATTTGTCAAAACACATCTCACCTCGGCTGTGTTTATTTGTAAAATTATGTGGAATGTTGCCAAGATCTGTGCTGCTAAAATATCCTATTTAAATACACTCACTGTCCACAGAAGAACAACTACATCAAGTTCAACTCTCTTCTTTGTCTGTTGGCTTGATGCAATTACATGGGTAAATATGTCTATGTAAATGTAGCTTATTGGTCAAGCATATTGTATATTGATTAATTTACAATCAGATGTTACATTGAGATATGAAACAGTAGCGATATTAAGCCAGTTAACAATTGACCTGAAATACTGTACAGCATGCAGTTACAAATAGCAGTAATGGCCCATGGCAGGAAGCTCACTGATCACATGAGACTAATGGCCTTTGAACTGATCACTCAGGCTAATAAAGACCAGCTAACGACATACTCGCTTCGCTTTTGTGCTAATTGCTCTCCCTGGACCTCCGGCGTGGCCTCGGTCTCCCCAGCATCTGTCACCAGGCATATTCCCCGACACGGCTCAGGTCCTAGCCTTGGCCTCAAAGCTGGGCAAGCAGCCAGAAACAATTGTCCTTTGGTGTCCTTTTACAATAGCAAGGTGTAGAAAAACATTTAGAGCTTCTGTTTGTTTTTTTCAGATTGACAGCTTGATAAAACTGTCAATCATTGCAGTGAGGCTTTGAAGTTACTACTGTAGCAAAGTCTTCATTTAAATGGACCATACTAACCCTATTATGAATCTTTTTTTAATGATTCCCTTGTTAAGTATTTAAAGCTTTACATTTCAGAAAAAGTCAAGTTGTTGTTAGCATAAAAGGGCCTAAGCACCGAATGTAATCCCTTTCAAATGTTGTGAAACGAAGGTAACATCACCCACTCAGCAAAAGTTCAATATTTGCAAGACTTGCAAATGTGGCACCACCATTTTAGGTATGGTACTGTCAAAGTGCTACCGTAATAATACCACATTGAGCTAAATGCCAATTTTATGGTTAGATTTTCATATGGAGCCAATAAAATATTTTTTATAGTGCTGAGATACAACGGTTTCCATTTTAAAGCATTGGTGCATGGTGTAGAATTACAATGGCCAGTCATTTGCATATCATTTCATGTTGGGGATATTAGATTAATGGCTTGTGACTGGTGTGATGAATACTAATTTAGCTTTAAATCATGCCATTGTTCACACATTGGCCAGTCTTACAGGCAAAGCAGGTGGACATTTTATAAGGTTAGCTGACTTCCCTAGCCACAGCTCATCACATTCTGGACAGTTATGGCACTTGTTGTAAATGTTTGCTATTCTAAGGACGGTTACCTTCACTGTTGAGGGTATATGGACCCACCACAGGGGTTAATTCTAGCTCCATTTACCCAAGCAGACAATAAAATCTGCCGATAGACTCAGGACAACAATGGTGGCTATGATGAAATTCAAAATACAGGGGTCCTCAAACCCTTCACTGGCTTTTATTTTCCAGTATGCCTCTCTTTGATACTTGCAGGTTTTGTGGCTGTCAGGCGGTAGTTTCCAATGAGACTGAAGTATTGTCCCCATAAAGATAAAAATAAACAGAAGCACTCAAAAAAGTGGAGTGGCAGTGTCTCTGTAACCCTCTGTAACCTGGCACTGGGCTACTGTGGCTATACAAAAATATAGCTTTCCATCAACAGTGTGTGTCTGTTGGGGGACTGAATAATGGACTGAATTGTAAAGCTCTTTTGAGTAAAGTCCTGTCTAATTCCAATATTGAACCCCTTTTTGAAATACAAAGTTTGTCTAAACAGCAGCGTTCAAAATAAACAGAGGCTACTTCATGAAAATACAATATTTATTTACTATGTGCTTTAATATAATCTGTGTTTTAATATAATCTGCACTTTTTTTGACCCAGCTTGTTTACATATATGTGAATTCTTATCCCTATGCATGCAAGTTATAACTACAATTTACACATACTTCATTTATATAGTTAATAGTTTGTGTTCAGCAATAAATATTCATGCAAATATTTTGAAGCTGGTGTAATTTGGTGGTATTGAATTATAGCCCCCGGTGCTGTATCGGTTCATGGTAGATGGCTCTCAATGGTATACTAAAGCTTAATTGTGGATCCTATTCAGGTCCAGTGCATTAGTAGTGTCTATTATATTTTATCTTAAATCACTTCTATTGTCGGGATGTTTTACATGCAGCAGGGAGGGTGTGTGTGTGTCACTGTCAGCAGCTCTCCGGAGACTCGATGGCTAGTCTGGACTGTGCGTGGTGGTGGAGGAGGAGGTAGGCGGGGTCCGGTGGGAGCACTTTGATTGATGTGTTTTGGGGCTAGAGAAAGGTAGCAGCAGTGGAGGATGAGGAGGGTAGCTTGATGGGACTCTTCGTCAAATGCGGGATGGAAGGCAGGGCTACTGAATTGTGGGGAGGGGAGTAGATTGGAGCTGTAACAAGCCCTAGATTGTTAGTGACAGGCTGATACTTCAACACTTAAAGTAGAAGGTTTGATTTAATCACAGAGCTGTCATTTGTTATTTGTCTGGCTTGCTCCACCAGGGCTATGGCTGATCAACTCCATGGTCCCAGGAGAGCCCTTTCCCCCCTTTTAATGTCTAAATCCCCCTGCACAAATTACAAGCTCACACCACCTCCCCATACCCTCTACCTCCCCCCACCCAGCTTGATGCAATCCTGCCATGTTAAGAGACCAAGACCATGATGGGGGTTTGCAAAGAGGCGAGTTTTACAGAAAGTGGGCAGCAGAAAGACAGGTACATGCAGCGGGAGATGGAATTGTTTAAGGGTCACTAAAGATCATTAATAGGCCTGTCAGAAGAGTTGCCTGTTGGTTAGTGTTTTCATAAATAAGATATTAACTCCTCCCTTTTTGCCCGATCTTGTTCATTAATAATTCCTGCTGTGTTTCCTTTTTTGAATTGTGTGTACAAGGAAGCACACATGTACAGCACTTAGAATCTATTTCTGCAAAAGTATGTTTAGCAAATACAAGGGTCAAGTACATGGATGTAGGACAAGAGAGGATCTTTCAAACATTACATTTTGTATGAATCAGCTTATTTGTTTAACCTTTGTTTGAAAAAAGACATTAAAATAGAAATGTCATATTTTTACTTCTAACCTACATTGAGAGGCTGATATATTAATTGCCATTATACTACAGACTATATATTAACTCAAGGTAACACTTCTTTGGGTGGATTTCTGATCGCCTCTTGCTCTGTTTCATCTTACACATATTACATCTTACATTCAATATATTAACTATATTTGCTTTTTCTCTGCAATCCTACATGCCAAGAAAAAGAAACCTTACTATCAGACTTGCCAACTGCAGTCTCTCTGGGTGGAGTCTGCATGTCCTCACCATGTGATTGTGGGTTCTTCCATTGCTCAAATACATGCATGTGTTATTTCAATCTAAATTGTCTTAGTGAATGACACTAGTGAGTGAATGGTTGTCTGTGTATGTCTGTGTCAGCCCTGAGACTAACTAGCCATTGTCCGGGGTACTCCGCCTAAGACCCATAATTTCTGGGATATCCCAGACACCCACAACCCCTAACAGGATAAAGCAATATAAGTTTTGTGGTGCAGCAACAAGCGAGGTTGTTTTTTTACTATTATGTATATATGTTTTAAATTAATTGCCTTCACAATCAAATCTATACAATGCAATTAGATTGGTTCATTTGTAGGAGTACAGGCTGAAAGGCGATAGATGAAGAATAAAATAACGAGTTAGAGAATGGTGGGCACTATGATATCTGATTTGATTCATACCTTCTTCCTGTTCTTGATTAGGAGCATTTACCCTGTGATTGATCAACCCTTAGAGCAGACTCAAATCAAAGACAGATAGTGTATGTGCTGAATAAGAGGAAGTACATTGATGCATTAGGGGCTTGTGGCTCTGAGATTCACAGCGAGAGGTTGATTCACTTTGTGCAGCCTGAGCCAGGGAGCAGCAGAATGAAGGGGTAATGGACGATGGAGGCCTGTGACACACACTTAGACGCTGATGGGTGGAAATGCCTGTCTGCACTTTCCTTCAAAAAGAGTCTTGACCTCCCAGAGCTGCCTCTGTCTGCTGTGAGCTGGTGCTGTGATCAGACCAAATCCACTGATGACAGAAAGGAGGACACTCTAAGCCCAGATGTTTAAACTCATCATTCAGGCCTCTGCATTTCCATCACCTCATCAAGTCTTTTCCTCAAACATCTTTTGTCGTTGTCCATTTTAGATGAGCTCCAGTCTTCAAGAAAATGCTGCAAACAATTTATGATGCCTTTCTAAGGAAGTCAGATCTGGCCTGCGGACCTTAGGAAGCTTTTTTCTCTCCTACTTTGTCTCTTTTGCAGTGCTGCCAAAAGAACATTCTGATATGGAATCTCTGGCTGGAGGAATGGCAGACAGACACACACATGTGCACAGTGCACATTTGTTTTCCTGCTCTTGACCTGCAATCGACTGTAAAGCTAGGGAGTGAGAGAGAGAGGGTGACAGCGAGAGAGCGAGAGAGAGAGAGAGCGAGAAAGAGAGGGAGAGAGAGAGAGCGTGGCTCCCTAACAACAGATGGTTCTCCTTAAGGAGCTGAGATGAAACTCTTTGTGTTACAAGTGCTCTTTGGTCTTTTTTGAGACTCGAATCAGTTCAGGCTCCCCTGCTGGGCCCCGTTCCAACGCACTGAGGCCAAATGAGTGCATAGGCCTGCATATGCATTCACACACACAGGGATCTGATGAATAGTCTCACCTGCCATCTTACTTTGATTTTTTGAACAAACACAGTTCCAGTCAAGGCTAACAAAATTCTCTCAGAAGTGTTCTAAAGCAGCATTTCCATTTTCCATTTTGTATAGATCCACTGGAGATATGAATATGAAGTAGCACACAGAAGAGACATACGATATTCATTTTACGAAGCCATATTAATATAAATTATGTAAAGTATTTAATCTATTTTGATATGAACATTGTAGATAATCCTTGACTTTCAGAAATACATGTGCACTTGTTATTGCTGACCTGCATTTTTTCCTCTACATTTGGGATGTAGCTCTAATAAATGATCTCATACATTATTCTAAACAGCTTGTTACGACTGATATGTGGAGCTTGGATTGATGTTGAATGTGAATAGGAAATGGAGTTGGTGTAGTAGACAGGGTCTTATACAGATGGGGGTTGCATCCCCAGCAGAGTGATGGCATCTTTTCTCAAAGCACACATGCTTGTGACAAGTAAACTGAAATCATCATTGATGTTATTTATTTTCAAATGCTCCCCGCTTGACAGGCGACATCTTGTTCGGCACACATCCCAGGGGAGGCTGCGGTGCACAGCGCTTCTCGGCTCCATCACGCACCGACAGCCGCTCTGTGCTGACACCAAAGCAATGGCAATCACTAGAGACTTGCTCTGGAATTTGTCACAATCCTGCTGCACCACATGAAGAAAACACAAATGCACTCAGCTCCATGTTTACACACTTTCAGATCTGTCACAATGCTTGTCTCTACCTCAGCACCTCTACCACACAAAAAGATGACTTTTTCTCCAAAAAGGGAAAAAAAACAGTTATTGTTGATTTGAGCCTAGTCTTTGCACCTTTACCAGACACATATAGAAAAAGTTTAGGAAAGACTTCTACAAAAGCTAGCATCTGCATAAAACGTGTGTCTTTTTGTCCTGTCTGCTTAAAGGTAGAGTAAAAATAGTCTATAATCCATCACAGACATCATACAATCCAACTCCACAGTTCAGTGCTGCAAACAACAGCATCCTACCAGCACTGCCTATTTCCACATAGTCATGAGTGTAAGTGTATGTTAGCTCTGTGTGTCATTGGTAGCCTGGCCCATCCATTCATGTGTACACGGCCTCATTATCAGTCAGTAGCTGTCTGTGCTCAGGGGAGGCGGTGTAGATGAAGGAGTGAGCATGGTGGTGGGCAGGTAAACCAGGCATGAGCCCAGATCCCCCCGGCACAGCGCTGCTAAAGGAGTCCATTTGTCAAATATGCCTCCACCGAAGCCCGCAAGGGAGTACATTACTGGCTGGGGCCCCTGTTGGGAGTGCTTCCCTTACTCCCCGCCATATTCACTCACACCAGGCAGGCCGCCCAAGGTGCTCCCTACAGTCGACGGTGACCAGCCCCCAGCCTGCATTCATTTGATTGGCTCATTAATAAAACAGCCCCCCACCAAGAGCTGGGGACATGCTCCGGTGAGCTGGACATCGCTCTCTCTTTCTAATGGGCCAGCCGGGAGAGGCCTTTGTCTGCACCCGGGTCCCTCACATCCGTCAATGTGTCAGAGCAGACAATGTGAGGAAGGATGGAGGGCTTCGACTGTGTAAAGCCCAGATCATGTTGTATGTGAGCCCAGACTCGAGCTGAGTATTCACCATAGATCTTCATGTGTGTTCAACGGATTTCTACATCAATCCCACTTAGGCACTCTTGGTCAGGCCTCCTCAGTCGTTTAGCCTTTGGAAATGATTGTGAACTGGCTAGCATGTCCCAATTTTTCCATTATGCAGATTGGGTACATTCATCTTACCTTGTTTAAGTATAAATTTAAAGTCTTCTGTAAACTGGTTTTCCTGTTTTGCATGTTGAACTCAAGTAGAAGCTGTTTTCGCTCACAGCTGGGCTCCTGAGGGAGAAACAAGAGTTTTGTTTGTGTTATTGTAGGACGTAAATCTAACAAGAGAGTTGGCGATGGAGCACTAAGCCGAATGGATCCCCTGTGGGTCTTAAGGAGCCCCTCACTAAATAAATCTGAAAATCGAAAATACATATGGTGCTGTAAACTTTCGCATAAAGGGCTGCTTATTCTCCTTTGAGGAGAGTATCAGATTTAGTGGCTCCACAGCACTACTGGAACCTACCCTAAAACATTACCACAGTGAAGACATGAGTGAAAAGTAGAGTCTCCAGGGGAAAGCATTGAGCTGGTTTAGAAATAGTTAGTCATAATGTTTTACTTTTTCATTTTGAGATAGCTATTTCCTGTTTTGGGTAGGCAGTAAGTTGAATGGAGCAAAATAGGCCCATAGGTATATAATTGTATTAGTATTGTTACTGCAAAATAATACTTGAGTAGAAGTAAAAGTATAATACATAAAAAAACTGATAAAAGTTGCTTTAGTATACAAAACAAATAACTCATTACTACCCACTTGTGCACAGGCCCCACTGTATCACTAGACACAACTTGTAGAAAGAGGTGGCTTTCTACAATTATTAGCTTAAGGAAACAGCCTGCAGATTTATGGATATCCCCAGGTGACTCTGCCCTAGTCACTTCCATATGTGACCCTGGGGCTGAGTGGTTGACAGGACCCTTCCAGGCCGATTAAGCTCCCATGTCTTAGCTGAGGGGCCTTCCTTGTTGGCAGCTGGGGGCCGGGGGGGCGCAGCCTCTTGAGCTCAATTGGTAAAGATCACAGATGTGGAGGCCCCAGCGAAGGCGGCTCGGTGCTGGGTCACTGCAGACTCTGGGGCCCTCCTTTGTGGAATCGGGTTTACTGTTACGCTCAGTCCCTTGAAGAGGAAATAACAGAGGCGCCAATTAAAGCTTTAAGACATTAAATAAAAACCCTCTGTAGTAAATGCTTGTTTGTCTTTACGATGTGGCCCCAGTCAGCTGCCATTGCTCTGTTTTCTATTAAAGTGGGATTGAGTGTAATTTTGTTGTCCCCCCTTCAAACTCTTTCTGCTCTTGGCATGATTGCTGTATAAACAAGCTGGTTTATTGCTGAAATACATACCGTCAGAAGAGTGGATGTCCCAATTTTGTAGACTAGACGTAGCACAAATCTTACCTCTGAGAACATCTGTAGGGTATATCTTCACCGTCTGGGCGTTTTTCCTTCCAATTCAGAAACATTACAAAGCAATATCTCCCCAACAGAGGTCCAGCGATTAGTCACGAAAAATTCCACGAAACATTTCCAAAACCTCTGGTGTTTACAGTTATTTCTCATATTAAACAGACCATAAAAGATATTTAGGTCTGAAGAAAAGGCATAACCAGATGGTACCATTTTCATGGGGCGGCAGTGGCGCAGTGGGTAGGTGCTTGCCCTGCAACCAGAGGGTTGCCGGTTTGCCGCATGCTGTTGTTGTGTCCCTGGGCAAGACACTTAACCCACATGCCTATGAATGAATGTGATTGGTGGTGGTTGGAAGCAGACTGGCAGCCACGCTTCTGTCAGACTACACTAGTAGCTTACCACAATCAGTGTATGGAGTGAATGTTGCAATTGTAAAGTCTTTGAGTGTCCGAAAAAGTACTATACAATACTATAGCTTTTTTCAAGTGATGTTTTTTCCATGCATTGGCTTGTCCTGTTTTATGTATGTCAGTGGACCATAATGCAGTGCAGTGTGCACGCACTTAGCCAAAGCATTTAAGCATTATTGAATTTAGATAACCTGTAAAGTACTGGACAGAGTGGCATAATGATGTTGTGTCTATGTGTGAGTCCAAAATTGAGAGCCTTGTGTGTCCAGTCAGTTAGAGTCTATGAAATAAGGTCTATGCATGAGCAAAATTTTGATAGAAAGCCCTCCAGCAATTCCACATAGGTCCAAGAGCATGAAATAGCGTGAAA
Source organism: Philypnodon macrostomus (assembly GCA_036025475.1). Lineage (NCBI taxonomy): Eukaryota > Metazoa > Chordata > Actinopteri > Gobiiformes > Eleotridae > Philypnodon > Philypnodon macrostomus. The sequence continues at coordinate 6,833 of JAVQKC010085171.1, read as the reverse complement.
CTAATGTCAAAGGCTTTCAGCTTTTGTCCCCGGAGCTGTATTGGTGTAATTAGCAAGGATGCCCCTTACCCTTGCACTGGTCTCCCATCTATCCCCAAACCTCAGTGGCTTTAGCTGGGGAAGGACAAGGGCAGCTCACTTGGGACATGGGGAGGAGTGGTTGTGTGGTGGGTATCCCTGGGGAGGGCTGGGTCAAAAGTCATGGTGGGCCCGTGGCCAGATGAACGAAAGAGGCTTTTGTGGCATCATGGCTGAGCTTTCCCTAATCCATATTACATGTGCAGAGGCCTTGCAGATTAACAGACATCTTCATCCAAATGAATTAAAATTTATCAATTCTGGGTGAGCTTAGGTCAAATGGAAAATGCTGAGAGGACATTTTCGACTAATGTTCTTATATTTAGGTTTAGGTTAAGATTTTTAGGTTGAGAACTTAACCTCTGATGTTGAAGCCATTAGTTGTCTTGGCAGGTGGCTAATAGTGTGGAATTTGGGGTAGTGACACAATTATGGGATAAATGGAAACCATCTGACTGGTGTTAATGTCCTAACTCATTTGTGGTGACTCTTTGCCACTCAGCTCAGGTTTTAGAACAGGACCAGCTGGAGAAGGGGTTTCTCGGTCCTCTCACAGGGCCCTCAGTTCATGATCATACTGTGGTCTCAGACATAATTTTATAGTTTATATAATAACGACATGTGATTAAATAAAGAATTTTCTGTTGAGCAGTTCAAATCAAATTTAGGTCATTTTTCTGGTCCCTTTATCATTAATCTGTCTTTATCTGGATGACATTCCAATAAAGTCCTGTGAAAGGATTGCAGCATGGCTTTTCGGAGAAGTGAGACTATTAAATGTGTTGGTTAAATGAAGGGGGAAAAAATGACATTTTCTCAATACTCATTATTGTTGATTTTCTCGTGGCGAGGCTGTAGGCGGTGTGGTTATGGGTCTTATTGAAGACTGACATTTTTCTACTGGTTTAGTGGAAAGACCTGTGTAAACATCTGCCCTCTTTGTCTATAATTGGGTTAGAAATCTACTGTTGCAACTGTATTTTGGATGATAATGTGATAATCTAACTTAATTTGAATCCATTTACTCCCTCTTGTTTTGTATTTTGTGAGGGGGACTTTTTGATAATTCAGTCTTCTCGTTTTTCCTGTTCTAACCAGAGTTCATATTAGATTAGTAGACTGTGATTTGTGCTGTCCGTGTGCCAAACTGGGCATCTTTCTATCATGAGAAAGTAATTGAAAGAGTTTTATTAAGCTATTGTCCGTACATGCAAGTTGAAAACAACATTTTGTCTTGCCAACTTCATCAACCTTATATAGCTTCATTAATAGAAACACTCCATAGAAGTCTGAAAACAGGCCAAGGTCACACAGCTATCCACAGAAAGCTGCTGCATATCCATTTTGAAAAAGGGACACAAAAGCACAATGTTCCACTTCCACATCCCCTAAGCGACAAAACTGTGAATCAATAAAATTGCACAAGGCATAGTTAATCTACCCGCCACCATCTTAGCCTCTATTTTCACTATAAGCCGTCAGCCATTTTGTTTTGCTGTTTTCTTCAATGGTTTCCTGTGAAAAGATGCCGCCTGTGCATGAGAGTTAATTAAGCCATAGTTTTAGAGTCATAATTGATTGAATCGTGGTGTCATAATAGAAATTGCGGGGCCCCAGCAGCTGTGTCTTACTGAAATAAAACCAGTGGCTTCCTACATTGGTGAAAGGATATGTTAATAAGGTCATGAATGCTAGCAAATTGGGTTATTTTGTCCTTTTTTTAAACCCGGGGTTGCTTCTTTTTGTGACATGGAGAGTTACTGTGCGATCCGATAGGGAAGCCAAAAGATCCTCAACAGCGCCCCAGTCAAAGCATTTGCCTCATCCACACTAGCACATCGTTTGATTAATGGGGTCTAAAGAGCAGGCATGTATGAATGTGTTGTTTCACTGACCACTTTATTAGATACATCTGCTCAATTGCTTGTTAGCTCAAACCGAACCTCAGAATAGGGAGGCATGGTTGTTTGTGCCAGATGAGCTGGGCAGAGTATTTCAATCAAATACATGCATCTTTAGTGTTTATATATGAATGGTCCGGAAATATATATGTTGACTGATATCTGTAACAATTTTCACATAAAGAAAGACTAGGACATTAACAATCTTGGAAGTTGCCAATCAAAATCTGAAATTGCAATCTGTACAATATACCAGAAACACTCCACATCCCCGATGTTTTGGCTTTTCCCAGGCTGACCCCAGCATTACGGAGCAATAGTGCAGCAAGGTAATGATGAGAAATGGAGTTATAATGCCAGTTGTTAAACCTCGGGTCTCACAACAAATGTGCTTCAGAGACCTTGCATTTGTCTCTGAATGGATTAGGCCTTTGCTCTGCTAACCCTATATTTAATCTCACTCTCTCCCTGCCAGGAGCATGGTTTTTCATGGTAACAAATATACTGACATGTATATCCTTTACTGTGACTGCACCTGGACTATTGCAGGCTCGCTGTCTGTGTTATTGAATGTCTTATACGAAGAGAGTAAAACACTTTGGTAATATTTTTTCAAATGAGTTTGTTCTGGTTGTGTAGTGGCACAATAGTATGCTACAATGACAATTTTGAAAATATAAAAGGAACTTAATCTTGTAAATCCTGTAAAGGTTTACAGTTCACAAAATGAATCATCATATCTACTGTACACAAAATCTCACTGTTCACCTGACCAACCATTTGGCCAATACATATTATACAGTGATTATGCACAGACCCAGCAGAGCCACACAATGTTAAAAAACTGGTGGCGGCCTGTATTAAATTATCAACATGTGCATGAAAAATGAATTTCCAAATGTCTGTCACACTTTCAGAGTCAGAAGAAAATTCACTTTTGCCTTGTTAAAGGAATGGACATAACACCACTTGTTTTTCATTTTCTGTTGGAGCAGGCAGTTAGACGTACGAAGGCTCTTATTATTGTGACTGCCGGTGTTCATGCATAATTTGGTGTGCTTTGGTTATCCTGTACTGTATGTAAGCTTCATAACTCAGGAGCAAGTGGCATGACTGTTTTGTCAGAATGCAGCCAGCAGTGGAGCGTATCAGCGGTTGTTATTGCAGGCACCCCGCTAAGTGCCCATAGATTACTTGTTAATCTCACTTCTCCCATATCTATTTTTTTCTTAGTGCAAATTATACCCTAGTGTAGACAAATCAGCAACAAGACCACACAAGGTTGTCCCTTCTGTTTTCACATTTCCGGGATTTGTAAAATGTAGTATTTGCTTTTGTCAATCTTTGAAACAGCTCAGAAAGAGGGAAATGAAAGCTGTTGGTCTATAAACACTTGTGTATCAAATGTAAGATCTAGTTTGTACATTTTCTCCTGGCAGCTCTGTGAAGACGATAAAGAATGTCAAGGTGACATGTGCATGCTTTTGGAGGAAGAATAAAGACAGTAGTGTCCTTGCTGATTCTATCAGTGGAAGCCATTCTTTACCTCGTTCATTGGACAAGGAGGGAGTGGGGGAGGAAGGCCATAAGAGTGTAGCAGAATAAAAGCATAACATGGCTCCTCCAAACATTAGTCGAATGCAACACTGTTATCAGCTTCCAACTGCTTTTCCTCCCTTATCGATTGGTGGTGCTGGGCAATGCAAATGGATGCAGCTAGCCCTGGGTATTCTAGCATCAATGGAGAGTAATTATCTTCGGCAACAACCAATATTGAATTGTTAAGCCCCGGGATAAGATAGCCAGAAGAACCTTCAAACAGTCACTCACCTCTGTGGGCTGAAAGCTGATGGATGGATCTGCTGGGACCGACTGCTTGAGGGGCTCCCGAGGCAAAATAGCAGAGTTACCAGCTCTCATCTCCCTCTGCCCTAGCAGCACAGCATTAGCAATCCCAGAGAAAATTCATTTTTAATGTGCCTGGCGGAGGGCGCTTTTTGTTCTACACTGCCACGATCAATCAGGATGACTTTTCATGTCGGGCAGGAACCTCCAGAAACATTTGCCATGAGGGCGTTAATGAGCACAAGGTTAAAAATGCTGCCATACAACCACCACTCATGTAGTAGACAGTAGACAGAGAAGATGTCTGCAATAGGCTACAGACACATTACTTGTAACTGAATATTTTTTATTTTATTTTGTCCTATGGAGTATTTTGTTTTTCCCTGATATTCATCATAACAGAACATATTTTATTTACATTCCCTGGCCAATGTTCTCCATAGCACTACTTGTAGTCTGGAGTACGCCAGCACTCAAAATGTATGACCTAGAAATTTGTCCATATTGAAAGATGGCAGTCATTGAAGAAGGTGTCTAGTTCTCACATCATTGGTCTATGCTACTCGATCCCCTTAATGAATAAATCATGGTTTCTGCAAGGCACTCTCCGGATTGAAATTACAATGTACAGCCGTGGAAATAAAATGGAATAAAACATGACTTGCTTCCGTTTTAGTAGTGACAGCCTATGTTGTGCCTCTCCACCATCATTACTAGTAATGGTGAGCATTCTAAGTAGCAAAAGTCAGGATTCAAACTTGCAGAATAGAAACTCAGGCTGCTGTTGAAGAGCAAGAACTCTCTTTAAAATCTGAAATTAGTGATGGCTGCAAATAAGTATATGAACTTTTAACATGAATTTTGTTAAAGGTTCATATTTAGTGACTTGAAATCACTTTTGTCATTATAAAATAAAACAGCAAACCATCTATTGAATAGAGTGTATAATTTCCCAGTGTATATGTGCTCAATGCGATCAGTAGTAATGCTTACAACATGGTTCTCTCTTAACATCTCCTAACATAACACAGCTTTTTCTGTACATGCACCTATTTTAGGAAATAGTTAAGTATTTGGTTCATGTTGTGCCAGATGTTATTTCCACAAGGTACATATTTGGAGTAGATCTTCAGATCCACTCAGTCAGCGCGGGATTACCTGAGATTAACTGTCCTCTAGGCTGAGGCTGGCAGCATTAGCAGCCCAATGTGAATGGATGTGAAACCCACAGCTGGTTATAACAAAATAAAATACACCGTAGACCTCCACCAGGGTACTATATGTTATGGGACTAAATCCCACTCAAGCTTCTCTTATGTATTCATTTCACTGTGCAAAATAATAATGTGCCTGTTAGCTTGACAGAAATAACACTTAGAACTGTGTCCATGACGTGTCCTAACACTTTGAAAGCTGAAATTTACACATTACTGTGGCTTTTTTCAACAACAGCCGGACCCACTTCATACTTGCAGCATCTCATGAATACTGTTCTCATTTTGACAACTCAAACCTTGCACACTGTTGTAAATGTGAACAACACTTCACAAGTGTTAATGACTTTCCAACTAGCTAAGAGGAACTGACGTTAAATTAAGCTGTTGAAATAAAAATGTGTCCAATGAAATCCACATCCCATTAAATTTCTACAGCCATGAACAGTTTTACTTCACTGGGCGCGAAGTCTAATGGGAGGCCACAAATAAAGCATGACCCACAGCAGTGATGATGCTTTTGTGGCTTAAACCTCTATTGTTCTTTTCATATGATCATTGAGAGCAGTTTCCCAAGATGCCCTGCTGTTCCAACATCTGGTTCTCTGTTTTATACATATAGCTGGATGCTTTCCAGGTCTTTTACATACCATAATTTTGTTTTTTAACTCCATTTAGCTTCTGAGTTATTTTGAAAAATAAACAGTTGCAGCCAATTTCTTGAGTAATGTTGAATTTAGGGTTTTTCCATGTTCCCTGGTAATGTGTGTTGATGTGTTTGTGTACTGTTTTAAGGGAAGTCTGGTGGCATAGGGATGACCCTTAATCACAGTCAGCTGGAAAATAATTACAAGTCTTGCATTTCTGGCACAAACCAGTGGCCACTCGTATTGTTATATTATGTGAGACAGTGCATGGAACCCACAGGCAAAATATGTTCATGCCCAGTCTATGGAAGGTATAACCGCAAATTATTTATGCATTTGCAAAGCGATTTATGTAAAAAAATGTATTTGTTTCACGTAACAGAGCTGCGCTTTTCTCAGGGGTACCACTGTGTAGTATAACACAGCATGGCAGAAAGTAAACAATCTTCTACTTGTCTCCAGAAAGCTCCACAGGGAGGTGAAGCGGTACCGCAGGCCCATACTTGGGCTTGGCATTTTGCAAGCACAAACCTCTTTCAACCTGACTTCAATCATAGCTAAGTTAAGCAGGTCGTAAGAGTGAACATGATAACCACAGGGCTAACTTTGTAGGAGACGTCAAAGCTCCATCCTCCCCCTCTTTAGCCTCTGAGAGTTCTCCTCTTAACTGTATTTTAGGAATACTGTCTTCACATGAGCAAGGAGCAGATGGGTAGAGCCTCACTCAGACAGGACTGATGCCAGTCTATACTGTCTGCACTCTCGAGTTTTAGGTAATAGCTAGATTAAATCATGTTTTCATGTATATAGTATAGTCCATAATGCCAGTAATTATATCAGCGAAACGAGGATATTATGGAATCACGTTGGTCCACGTCTGTAGATCCTATGTGTGAACGCGATAACTCAAAAACGAATTGCCGGATCTTTCTCAACTTTTGCACACAGGTACATACCATAAAGACGCTGAACTGGATTGAGTTTGCCCCGAATCATTTTCATCACGTGCATTTTGTCACAGTGATCGATGCTAGTATATATTTAATGTACATAGGCACATTACAGAGGTCAAATAAAGAATGCCTCTATAGCGCCCCCATGTTTATGACCCCTATGGGACCCTGGACACACTTACTTTGGCAGAGAGC
>JAVQKC010085152.1:0-10729 GCA_036025475.1 Philypnodon macrostomus | reverse complement strand
CCCCCCCCCCCCCCCCCCCCCCCCCCCCCCCCCCCCCCCCCCCCCCCCGCCCAGAAAAATCCCATGCAGAATTTTGGCCCCTGCCCCCCATCTGAGAGTATGACATCATCACATTCAAGAACCTGCAATCCAGCAATACCCCTGGACAACCACCGGCTATAGTCCGGGCTAAAACCTTGAATATAAACTGACAAACATACATTGACTTTTGCACTCTTTCATTGTGGGCAGTTTGAGCTATTGTAACATGTAATGTACAGCACAAAATGCACACTACAAGGGTTGAGTGTGGCGCTACTTCCTAGTACCTCTGCATTTACCAGCCCCATTTTCTAATCTATCCTTTACATTCCCTTCTTTCTATGGAACCATGTCGACACATCCTTACTTAACTCACCTATCAAACCTACCTCCTGATACCTGTAATGAACGCTCTGCTTAGCCCTGATATCACACTGTAAATCCGCTTAGCATCCTTAGCTTGGAGCCCAACAGGGATTGCAGCAGCTCCTCTCTAACATTCTCAGTTTGTAGCAGGTTCATAACTCCAGCCTGATGACAAGTCTTTTGGTTGATTTTGCACATTGCACTGAAATATGCCTACACTGATTTAAGGTTGAAAAATAGTGTTGCTATGTGAGAAAAGAAAGAAAATACTGTAGATGTATCCATGCAAGAAGTGAGCAGAGAATTCAAATGTGTTTTAAGGTACAAGCCAGCAGTCATGAATAATGTATAAATAATAGTTAGATAAATAGCACATACATAAATGAAGCATGCACAAAAACAAACTATACTAATGGAGCTGCACAGCTGTCTTTAAGACATGAAATCTTCATTAGGCCACATGTTGTATACGTATATAATGAGAAACAAATGAAATTCAATGTAATGTTTGTCCTCTGGGTAGTGTGATAGAAATAGCAATGGGACCATTAAAATCATATGATTGTGTTTCCCTGGTGTTACGCATCGCTCCCCAAACTAAACTAATGCTTAAAATAGCCATTAAGTTAATATCATTTCTGAAAGCCTTACACAAGTTTAGCTGCAGTCCAAATAGTTTTTTTAACTAGAGTGTGTCTTCTCTGTGTTACTGAAAGTTCTTTTCAGTCATCTGACCATCCAAAGACAAGCACGTGTTTGGGTGATCTGGTCACTCGTGAATAGGTGTCTTTGTGTTAAACCTGTGACTAACTGACTTTAGTCCAGGCTGTACCCTGCCTGAGGTCTATAGTTGCTAGTATACCCCCAAGCTTGTGTCCTCTAATGGTAATAAATGAAAAAAATGTAGTTTGAGGCATATGATTATTTACAGCATGATACCCTTTTATACAATAGACTCAAAGCATGTCATACTAACCTGACCTGTATTATAACACTCCCATGAAAATGTGCTCTTACTTTCTATAATTATATGGTTTGAATAATTTTATAAAGAATTCTGTTCTTTGAAGGAAATTGGGTTAATAATCTGGCCTGGGTCTTATTAGAAAGAGTCCTACCAGACTTGACTTGATTAAGTGGCTTGCTGGGATTAAGAATCACCCACAATTGACACACAGCACAACACACAGGTTTAGATGTACTGTATTTTCTTAATTGTGATCCTAATGTATTCTGTTTTTTTGTTTTCACTATTGTAATTAGTTCTTGTGTTCAAAATGCTCTACATGCTTGATAATTGTTTCCACTCAACTGACATATGGTGGCTCAGGCATTTGTTGTTTCAAATATACATAGGCCCTGCACATGTTCTAGTGAGTGCTGAATTTCCCCAGACACATACCCTACACTCACTGCACATTGTGAATGTCCGCAGGAACCCCGTACGGCCCACACCCTGCATGAATCAGGCGTAAGGCCCCAAAGGACCAAGACCCAGAGGCCTCCAAAGTCTCCAGAAACACCTCTGATATTTAAATGTCAGTCAAACCAGTAATAAAAAGCAAGGTCTTTCTGCCTAAATAATGAGTGCTAAGAATATCCATTGCTTGGTTTTCAGAATACTTTTATTATTATAGGCATTTTGATTTGTATTCATAAAAAGCTGGTTAAATGAATTCAAATTGAAGAGCGAAATATGTCACTTGCTACAGGTTAGTGACTTACACAACCCCTACATGCACAGTGACTCATCACAATGTCCATCACACAACACAATGAAAAGTGTCATGATTAAAGCTTGATTTCCCTCTTTATTCAATCATCTGCTCCTCTAGTTCAGCCTCTTCTAGTTACAGCTTTTATTAATTGACTATCAAGAGAAGTGCTAACCAGATTTGGCCTTAGACTACACACACACACACAGAATGCAATCACCTTGCTACGGACGTTTCAGAACTGCTAGTCTTCCTTATCACCTGAATTTCTCTCATCCCTGGTCAAAATGTATTGTCTTTTATGAATAGACTACAATAATGTCGTATAGTGGAATGTACTGTTACAGAGTAATTTTGTTCAGACTCTAATGGGTTAAAGTATTTTGTGTTGTGAAATATCAGTTGTTTTAGATTTTAAAGTACCGTAGTAGGAATGGGTCAGACATGTTCTTTGTGGAAAAATATAGTTCAAGTGTGTTGCTAATGGCATTTGAGAATCAATGTTAAAATATATGACGAGTACCCATTGTAGGCATCAGCTATTCTGTTTTGTCTATTTCCTCTTGACTATAAAATCACTCTGTTTATTGTCATGAGTTTCATAGCTGCATTACACTTTTCACCTGCTTTTTGCATTCCATAATAAATAATATAAAAAGCCTCCTACATGTTCTATAGTGACCCGCAGAAATGTGCTGCTGGTGCTTCTAAATCTGACCTAGAGCCATCAAACAACAGCTCGGATTTATTTCCTTTAAACTAATGAGTGGGACAATAGGATGCATCTGGTTATTACCTGTAGTGCAGCCTGTGAGTGTCGCTTTCAAGCTAATGCCTGACCTGTCACCCACAGTAATATGGAAACTGATGCGCCATTGTTTATACAAATAATACCCGAGAGCTTTCGTTTCATACGTTTCTATACTAGTCTCACCACACTGCTCTGTAATGCTTTAAGTAAGCTAATGGTACATTTCGTTTGTGTTCTTGTATGCTACTTATGTATTCCAAGAAAGAAAAATGACTTCTTCCACCCAAGTCAGAGTTAAGGTGGAGTATGGGCATTTGTGCGGGGTACATCCTGGACAATGAACAGTTCATTGCAGATTTGACACAGAGACTGACCGTTCACACCCACAGTTTGAAGAAGAAAGAACCTATAGTAACACGGGGAGGACACGTACACTCCATTCAAAGAGACTGTAGTCAGCTGGTAGCATAATTCCATCCATCCATTTTCTTCCGCTTGTTTGAAACCGGGTCGCGGAGGCAGCAGTCTAAGCAGGGAACTCCCGCCTTCGACCACTGCCCGATCCACATTGCACCAGCCCTTTATGGTACCTCCCGCGGGTGGTGGGTCCACAGGAAGCATCTACCCACTGCACTACCGCCGCGGCTGGTAGCATAATTGAATTTAGAAATTCCTTGCTCTGAACAGGACCATCATTTTCAAGTCTGCTATATGTAACGCAGTGTACATCGATGGTGCCAACTTTCTATGATCTTACAGAAGTGATAAAATGCTGTGTCTGGACACATACAATAAGCAATGTCAATAATATCATCATTACTAGGCGACTGAATTATTAAGGGAAATCTTATAACAAACGGTAATGCATTTAGACAAAAAAATTACATTGACCAGGATGCATAATAGTCAAGATGCTTTAATGCTTTAATCTTTTTGGATGGACTGTACACCTCACATCAAAGCACACCATCAATTATTTATATATATTTTTTCTGGGGTAATAATGGAAGTCAATAGTAACCTGGGTTCCTACATGTAGCCTTAACTTTCTTGTTAGCTTCACTGTGCCCCCTTTGATGCCTATTGATTTCTACTGTCTCTGATCCTTCCCCCTAATGTCTTATTTGTGCACAGTAGCTCTTTCATCCCTCATAAAAGAACCTGTTTGGAGACTGATCACATGTCCTTCTAGACCCAACACGGTGACGGCCAAAAGCAATTACCTCCTCGGTCGCAAACAACTGACAGCCTGCATGTATTACACCAGTCAACTGTGGCTAACTGTGCATCTATTTCACAGTCACATGAGTTTGAGGGGACAATCTCATGTCAGCATTAATTAGAACCAAAACTTGGGTAAAGCCAAGAGACACATGCTTGTGGTTCTTCTCATTTCGCCGCTTGTCTGTGGTAAACCAGATTTGAGTCTCGAGCCACATCTGTCAGCCCTTCCTCGCTCGCTTCCTCTGAGCCTCTGCCTCCTCCTGCATCATCAAATCTCCTTGGACTCTAAATGCTAATTCAGTCAGTCACTTAATCAGACATATTAATTCCTTATCTCCCGTGCTTGTGCTAATTCAAATGTGCACTCGGGTTCTTGATGGCATCCTTTTTTTGTTGCAGCGTAATAAGGAATAGGCTGTGTTGACAACCATATGCTGTTGTGTGCATCGTTAGAATGTTTGTCCTGTGGCCATGTTAATGCCCCTATACTTGTACCTAACGTGATTTGTAACATTGTTGGCAAGGCAACTACAAAAAGCTGTTTTGTTATGGTGCATCTTCTACATACTACACCATATTTTGCCAACGCAATCACATTCACTCAGCATCTTCCACTTACTCCATGTAGGGGTTGCAGTCTAGCCTCTAGGCAGGGTACACCTTGAACAATGGCCATGCGTATACTGACAGACAGCCATTCACGCTCACATTCATCCAGCCATGTTTTTGATAAAAACGAAGAAGCTAGACTACCCCACAGACGTGTCACTGTGATTGCACTAATTTTGATTTTGCACACTAATTCCTGATGGTGTCTCTTTGTTGCATCATAATAAATAAGGACCATGTTGACAACCATAGTAGGCAACATGCTGTTGTCTACATCGTTACAGTTTTTCCCTGTTAGCCCCCTAGCTATTTTAATTCTACTAGACTTGTAGATAGCCATGTTTAGTGACGTCCCCAAAGCGACTACATGAAGCTGTTCTGTTAAAGCCGGGATGCATCTTCTGTTTTGTCAATTACATAAAGTGGATTTTACTTTAGTGATTTTGCTTTGGTGGAACAACACACATTTGTCTATATGTCAAAATAGTCTGGTTATCTTTCACTGTACTTGGAAGGGCGTTATACAGCCACAACAAAGGCATCCCTGCATAAATGCATGCACACAAAGAGATGAAGAGAAAGTGGCAGAAAAGCCTGTAAGCCTGCGCTCGCAAAAGGCACATACTGTGGCTTAGACGTGAATTAATTAAAATCATATTAAAGTACTGATTTAGCCTGCATTCTGATTTAATTAAGTTACAGATCATGTAATGGAGAAAATTACTAAATTGCATTCTTTGTTCCACATAATTGTATTCCATCGTAATGCCTACTTTTAATTTAGTTAATTTGTTTTATCTCTTCGCCATCATCTTCCTTTGGACTTGCTGCAGTTAGACAAATGCGTCTCTTTTTGCATCATGTCAGAGGAAAAGCTTCAGCGATTTCATGGGTCTTGTGAAAAACCTTGATATAATCGCTCTGCTTTTACGACTCAAATGCCGCGCCATACTTCTGTGTCATCCCTTTTTACTATATGTGGTAATATATAGTGCAAAAAGAACCTATTTCTGTCTAGGTTTTGGTGAATAAATCAACGATTGTGTCATCATTACACAAACATACCCACTTTCTCAGTGGTGCACACACACACACAGAAGTTAAGGGACCATGTTGTATATTATAGTCTAGCTAATAGCATTTCACGTTTTTGTAAATTGAATTGAATATAAGCCATACTTTTTAAAGACATGGGGGATGTACATTGTAGTGTTCACCAGGGCAATAGCAGTACACACATGGGAACAAAACGCAACTCTGGATATGTTTTTGGCTAAGAAACAGCTTTATAGCATAGAAAGTACAAAAAGCCATGTTAGCATATTGGGTTTCCTTAAGATAAAAAAAACTGCCAATGAAAAAGAGAAAATAAAATCTGTCTTGATAAACGTGCTTTCACAAGACAAATCCTATTTTATATTTTTATACATCCATTCTTTTAACTTGCTCTTTCTAGTGCTTTGTGGTGTGACCGCAGCCCAGCGCTCCTCCAAGCTCAGATGGATTTACCATTAGATAATGACAAATGGCAGGCGAGGCAGAGCTGATTTCAGCACTTACAGCTCCTCAGGGAGACCTACCCTGGACCAAGCTGCAAACCACACCGACCGACCACCCCCACCGCCACAAGATCTTAATTGAACGAGTAGCTGTGCGGCCCAATTGATTCAGCCTTACATGCATTTCTGGTCATTTCCACTGAGTGATGTAGTGCGACCTTCGGGGTCATGTACGCCACAATTGGGAGCAGAAGGCAGCGGCATTAGTCTTGATTTGTTGAACTTCCCTCGGACTTATCTTTCTGAGTTCATGGGAAATAAGAGGGAGGAGGAAAAATGGAGTGGATGTTTGATTTCATGAAGACTCTCAGTAATACAAGTACAACTGATGTTACACATGATAAATGATGGCTTGGGGCTATCTGTGGGACATGGGTGAATACTAGGGCGGGGGGGGGGATGGAAGAGAGTAAATATATATGGTTTGTTGAAGAGCTAGGTAATAATGCATACATAGGTCACTGTATGTGTAGACTATTTAACATTATTTTACCATGTGCTTGATCCCCAAATCATCACAACATTTAGCCGTTTATCTTCTTCAGCCTCTAAACATTAGGGGTTGCACATAGTTGGACCCTATGCTCTTACACCAGCATTGAGCCTGAGGCATTGTTCATTGTAATTTGCTTAATGGAATTGTATGTATGTTGAACAGTGTATATTAGTAATGGTCAATGGGTCTAATGCGATTGAGATTCTAATTTGATATTATTTTCATCAGTAACATTATACTGCTCTAAATAAAGACATATTGTACTATGTAATTACATTGCTGAATATAATGAAAGACATCTAACCCGATAAACGCAGAATTTCGAGCTTAACTGTTGAAGTGTGAGGTCAACATGTAACAGAACTGTGAAAATTCAATTAGCAGTCTTGTAAACCCACACAAATGCTTTTCCGATTCCCTTGTGTGTCATAATAATAAACAATAGCATCATTGGCTGTATACCACTCATCAGACTGCATGCGGAGGCTTCACTCATCAGCCCAATCAAAAGTAACATAAAATCATTTGGCCACATTTGGTGTCAACACAAGACATGATAAAAGAAAAATGAAATGCTATGGTGCTTTGTCAAAGTGGGAGGAAAGCCAGGGGGTGTTTGGTGGATGTTCGTGTGCACATTGGTGATGTATTATTGATGTTGTTGATTATAACTGCAATGATAATGATTAGAAGTGTAAAGCCTGTATCCATCATTACTATCATCTTGTGTGTGGGCATCATCTGTCATGCTCAGCCAAAGACAACTTCATCAACTTGCCCAGTGAGAGCATATTGTAGTTATTGTGGAGAAAATCTATCTTCAGAAAAGCAATTTATGGACCTTGTGTGGGTGCTCAGTGCGGAAAAAAAATCAAGCAAAATGTTGGTGTTGGTGTTTTAATTTACCAGATTTACCAGATGTGCTACAGGTAGTTAGTCAGTGATTTGAAACAGTTTGTAAAGCACCTTATTGTTACATTCTCTATATACAAAGTGTACACCGTACGGATATATAACAGTAAAGTACAAGTACAGGAGTAAAGACAATGCCTGTTGCTCTACCAATGCTCTTCATGTATGTGTTCTGACCTGATATGGTGATATAAACACATGGAAAAATGCCTAGAAGCTATATATCTTTTGCATTACCATTTACGTGGGTTGTTTGTTATGACCCTGGTTCAACGGGCCACAACCACAAAGGCGACCACACATGGTTAAAACGGATAAAACTATTGGATATTTATTCAAATAAACAACAAAGACTTAACACAGGAGTCTGTGGTGTCTGCGAGGTGCATGTTGTGTGTAGATGTCAAAATGCAAAACAAATAAACAGAACAAAGGCTGAAGCTTGGTGGAGAAGAGTTGGCCACGGTCTGAAACAGACAGTTTTGGGCCACACCCACCATCATGTGCAACTCCTCTGGCTCTGGTTGGCTGGAGCAAGGTAGAAGAAGAGACAGCAGCCAACATAGAAATCGTGCCTGATTCAATTAACCACCTAGGGACCCAGGTTCTGATCATCCAGTGACATATTTAGCTTTCATGGCTGCTCAGATACTATACAGAGAAGATAAATAATGAACCACCATTATTCCCACTTACTGAAACACATATGATGCATTGCCTGAAATGGGCATACGGGACTATTTTGCTGTGAGTGGAGGCTTCACCAACTGTACATTAAAACTTGACACTTGAGTTCTCCTGATCAATATTAGTAATTAACTTTGGGTGAGTTGGTCTTACCTGCTGCAAAAAACTGCCTGTTTTCAAGATACTAGTTTTGATTGAATCATTATGTCCTTGTCCTTGTCATTTTACACTCAACTGGATGCACGTCAGCAATTGCACATACAGGTTTTGCCCATTGTATTGCGTTGCTCTTCGCTTCTATGGTTTACAATTGCGGGCACTTCATTTGCTTCACAAATACTAAATTGGTTTGTTTTGCCAATTCACAAAAGGCATCCATAATGAACCACTTGACTTTCATTGTTTGTTCTTTGCACTTGTTGTCACACTTGTTACAAAGAAAACAGCCAGATAAGTTGTTCTATTTAATATTGATAACAAAAAGTGTCCTGGAACTAGGCTCAAGAGTCAGTTGTTTCCACAATACAACATGACTTTCCCCTGTAATGTCTTCAAACCACCCTTGATTTGATTCTGTTTCTGCGTTATATCACTCACATTGTTTGTGTGTCTAATGTCCTTCAATTCATTCGTGTTGTATGGGCTCATGCTGGCAGTCATCTGGAGGTATAATAGGTAGCGTGAATGTGCTTGGCGTAAAGGAGACCCGAGAAAGCCTTAAAACGCACGCCCAGGGTCATGACACGGCCACATCCTGCATTGTTCTGTCATCTCAAACACTCACTCTTCCCTTTCACCAAGCTAATGGATGCCTGGCACTACATACTGTAGACGGCTTATCTTTGCTTTTGCGGGGCATAATATATTCATCATTTTACTGCTGCGTGGACTTGTCTGTTGTGCATAAACATGTTTGTATGTGTACGCCTGGTTTAATGGCTCGCACTGTCCCCATTTGTCCTGTGGGAGTAAGCTCTTTTGACACTCCCTGCTTCTTAGATAGAGGTTCTCAAAGGCGACCAAATCTTCAGCGTCAGCAAAGGGGGGGGGGCGGTAGACGCAGCTGAAAGCAAAAACCAACAAGATGACTCAATGATTATTTACAAACAGTAAAGGGAATTTTCTATTAGATGTATCTGTCCTGAGGGTTTAAAATAACTAGCACTTTTTGGTCGTAGAGTAGATACATCTTAATCTTTTCAAAACGGTGCATTATTTATTGGCTGTATTCTGCAGAGAGGGCTCCAAATGGTGGCTGTGTACTGGTCTATTTTTAAAAGTCGGCTAACTTCTTGAATATTTTTTGTTTGTGTTTTCCAGGGCAAGAGTTAAAGAGGATTAGCTGCTACGATGAGATTGACCGAAAACCCTCGGCGCACGGATTGAATTGGCAGGTAAGGAGCAGACAGATGCACCCCTGTGATCACTTCTCTCTTCAGGTGTATGCAATATGTTGGAAATTGGACGGTGGATAAAAGAACAAAGAAGTGTAAAATGGAGAAACATCGTGCAATTGTTTGTCGTTTCAAAGATTCATGAGATCCATTTATCCCCCGTGCAAAATGTTTGACTGCAAATATAAAGGAACCAAAGTGAATCTTGCAAATAAAAAAAAACTGAGCTGCAGATAGAGGGCCTCACTCTGTTGATAAGATATCTAGGCCCCTGTTTGTAAGGAATCCAGGCCCCTGTTTTTAAGGTAACTAGGCCCCTGTTTATAAGGTACCTAGGCCTCTGTTTATAAGGTACCTAGGCCTCTTTTTATAAGGTATCTAGGCCCCTGTTTATAAGGTATCCAGACCCCTGTTGATAAGGTATCTAGGCCCCTGTTTATAAGATATTCAGGCCCCTGTTTATAAGGTATCTAGGCCCCTGTTGATAAGGTATCTAGGCCCCTGTTTCTAAGATATTTAGGCCCCTGTTTATAAGGTGTCTAGGCCCTTGTTTATAAGGTATCTATGCCCCTGTGTATAAGGTATCTAGGCTCCTTATAAGTGTATTACATTGTACTTAATGAGGTAGATACAATGTGGTTAAGGGCTATGTAAAATAAAGTGTGACCTTTGTTTGTTTTTCACAAATAATGTTTCCAGTGACATGCTACACCTACAAATCTCTTAGAGCATAGTTACTAGGATAATCTCCAGCCACCAACAACCCATAACACAAAGACAACTAGGCCTGTGCTGTCGTCCCCGACAGCAAAGTGTATATCGGCGAAAACGACCCCATACGTCTGCCCCATACGTCTGCCCCATACGTCTGCTACATACGTCTGCTACAACTATTACCAACGGGCACCTTAATCACTTTTTTGATTTGTCTGGATGTTTGTGAAGAATGTTTTTGCCAAATTTAGAAAATTCCCTAAAGCTGCATTATTCTTTCA
>JAVQKC010085122.1:0-10235 GCA_036025475.1 Philypnodon macrostomus | reverse complement strand
GGTTGTTTGGTGTCTCAGTGAAGGTTCTTGTTGTAAGGTTAAAGGCCTGTTTGGTGTCTCAGTGAAGTTTCTTGATAAGGTTAAAGGGCTGTTTGGTGTCTCAGTGAAGGCTATTGTTGTAAGGTTAAAGGGCTGTTTGGTGTCTCAGTGAAGGTTCTTTGTAAGGTTAAAGGGCTGTTTGGTGTCTCAGTGAAGGTTCTTGATAAGGTTAAAGGGTTGTTTGGTGTCTCAGTGAAGGTTCTTGTTGTAAGGTTAAAGGCCTGTTTGGTGTCTCAGTGAAGTTTCTTGTTGTAAGGTTAAAGGGCTGTTTGGTGTCTCATTGAGTGGGTGACCACTTGACCGACCCACTGTTTTCACAAGCCCAGTCAAAATGGCTGCTTATATAAGCTCGAAGAAAATTCTAAACAAATAGCATGATAAATTATCAGTGCAAACCAAAAGCTAACAAAAATTATCTTTGCAAATACAGGATAGAGTATGTGAGACTATGAAGACACGTACAATAATATTGAAAGCATGTTATTTATATGAGGCCATATCCTGATTGTGCCGTGCATTTACATTTCCTTCATTTGGCACTATGGTTTTTTTATTGCCTCACCACATCCATCATAACTACCTTCAGTCTCCTTCCAAAACAGTTCATTGCAATTCAAAATCTTATAGTCATAGAGTATAGTTGTTATTACCTTTGTAACACTAAGTAACTTACTGTCTGCTTATGTATTTAATCTAATCTAATAGTTTGCAGGTGACTGGGCCTTAGGATAAGTATACCATGGACAATAGCCCCCACAAAAACATTTATACTTATATGGCCCAGGTTGGTATATTACATAAAGAGACCCTTACATTTGGTTCCGAAAAACGGTATCCTAACCAACTCTAAAGTGAAAACAAGCATTCTTAAAGTGTCAGTGTATGTCGTTTGAAGATACGTATTTGAATGTAGCTTAGGAATGCACAGTGGGGTCATTTTTGGCGCTCTTGCCTCTCAGCAAAATTTCAACAAAGGAAAAACGGAACCTGTATGAACGTCAACGAGCAGTTAAGCAGAACTTCGTCATAGCACTTTCATTCATGTCATCGGAGAAACACATAGCTGTTGTAAATAAGTGAATGTGTCCAGGTCTGTAAGTCTTGTGTTTGTGTGCCACATATGTGTTGGTAGGGAGGCTCCATCACGCTCATTATCCTGAGTAGCACTCTATGTAATCAGCGCTCCCTGTTCGCTGCCTGTTTGTATTCAATTCAAGATGGAGCTGCAGCAATTGATTGACTGACTGGATTGGCAGATGGATTACAGGCTGAACGAGTGAATGAGTGGCAGGAGGGCGAAGAAAGTCATACTAATCCCACCGGGAGACGTTCTGCAATGCAGATCAAAGAGAAGATAGACTGAAGGAAAAACAAAAGAACTGGAGATATAATAAGCATTGGTAAAGGTTTTTGTTATATCTGTTCTATCTTTATTGCCATGGACTAAGGCACTGCCTGGTGCTGCATAGATAGTTTTATAAACATGCTCTATAAAATGTGTTGACAAGATGGTCAAATAAGCCAATTTTGCTTTTTGGCAAAGGGGTTGTGGGTTCAATCTTCAAGCCATCCAGCACTCCAAAGGTGGCCGCCCCATGTTGGTTTTTCACCTCCTTCCCTTGTGATGTTGACAATTAATTTGAGCGGGCTCTAATTCAATATGAGCCTTCATTTGAAAAAAATTTAAGAATTATATTATTCAAAGATGATTCCTATGAGTACATTAGAAAGTTTAAAACTACGAGGGCACTGAAAAAGGGTATAATTTATGGACTCTAGTCTGTAGGATCTAAATGTGTGGCATCAATGTAAAAACCTGGAAAAGACCAAAAAGCCCTGTGCTGTAATTGACCCTTAGTTCCCGACTGTCTGATAGGATCTGTCTGGTAATGGGCCATTTCCATCCAAAGACACTGCTTTATGTTAAAGATATGAAATCTCACCATCTCACTGTCTGAGTGTTTGCTCACATTCATGTTGTGGAGTGTGTTGGGCTTAAGATCATTGATGTTTTAAGGCCCAGTACTCAGTAAGGCTGACTCTTTTTCGTCATTTAGTCTGTTGTTTGTACACTTCATGTACCAGATTTGTACTTCTGTTTTAATAGTTTAGATTTGCATTGCTTGTTTAGACCATTTGGTTAGTTAGGCTTGATTGATTAATTGATTGGAAAATAGAGCATGGAATAATTGAAATAAATGATGTAGACAGCTCATAATGATACAGATCTTGGCATCAACCTTAAAATCATCCAACTCCTAATCTCTTCTCTGACTTTTATAACTCGAAAGACCTAATAAATAATCATGTCGTGTGCAGACTCTGCAGCCTTACAGACTGACCTCTAATTGATAAATGCCAACATAATTAAATTAAAATCAGATTTTAATGCCAGGTTGTAAGAGGTCATGTAGTGATGCATGATTTTGAGAGTAAAAAGTACATGAATACTAACTAGCCCCAAAGGAATAGAACATTCCTTGATATTAGTCTTATTTTTAAATTTATGTTATTGACAAGTTGGTGTCTACACAACTTGCTAACAGCTATTGATGTTAACATTTTTTACCTGGAAATGGTCATCTGTCTCCTAGCAAGCCATGTTTTTCATCATTAGGTTTTACCCCAGACTCAACCTCCTCAAGTATATATCCATGTTTGGGATCAGCATGAGAAGAACACTGTGACTCCTTCTTAGCGGATTCCCAGTATATGAATAGTAGACATTAGTATGTTTTTATCACTGAGTCCTGTAGAACTTACAACAAATGGGCCTTCCCATACACTTCTACACAATCCAAACTCACCTTTTTATGCCTGACTCAGAAGCTCTTTCTAAATGTATTGCTCTGTCTCCCTGCTTAAATCCGACTGACCCGAGGGCCGCTACAGCGCTGTGTTCACTATTTATTTGTCGTTAAACAGTGGCCGGCTCTGACCCGCGGTAAGCCTCATTAGAATACACTTTCATTAATGACTCACATTAGGCAGCGCGCATATCGCTCCCTAGCTCCTGCTCCCATTGTTTTGTTCTTTAATGAATTGCAGGAACCAAGGTGAGGGCTCATTCGCTGATGCAGCACATCGGCAGCTGAGATCCATTTCACCTGTGCGTCCTTCTCATCCGGCTGACTCTTTCATCTGAAGAGTTTTGGGGAATAATAAAAACTGAGCCCTTTGCTTGAACGTCAGAGATCAAGAGAATGTGACCTAAAAGTGTATTGAAATGGAGTAAAGAGGAATTGTTTATGAAGAATATTTAATTCTTCTCTATTGAAATTATAACTTTTTCTCAACCCAAATCTAAACCACATGCCTTACTGCTAAGTCCTCTGAGACAATTTTAATGTGATATAGGGCTATCCAAATAAATTGAATCTCATGTGTCCTTAGCGCAAGTGAAAAGAGGAGAAGCAAAAATATTATTTCTTCTTCAACTTATTCCCACTGGATTCTGTCTATCCCGGCAAACAAGATTAGCTGGGGCTACATGGACAATGGGCCGACAACCATTTGCTGAGAGGTGGGGGCATTAAACACTTACTGTAGGTCCAGTAAAATCCAGAAATAAAATAAAGATTAATTGAAAGGCTTTTTTATTCTTCAGGAAAAAAAAAACTGCTTGCATGTTCTTTATTTCCAGATTAAGTATTGAAATTCTGACACTGTTTATTGCCAAACTTGACATATTGAACCACAAGAATCTGAAAACAGATGTATCTTATAGAAAGCTGTTTTTAAATACAGATATAGAAAGAGGACTCAAATGCATGTTGATTGGACATTTTGACTGCTTTATCTCTGTATTGGCAAATCACAGACTCTAAATGTATATTAATACCACAACAAATAATAGTTTCTAAAGTAAACTTTGTAAAACATTTGAATGACAGTAAACCACAGAAACAGAGCAGAGCAGTCATTCATCAAAAACAATAATTTATGCAGTGAACGGAGGCTCCGAAAGTGACTAAACAGGAAGAGAGATGTCAATCCCACAGAACAGCAGTGACAGCTGGGTCCTCCCCACCCGTCACTCAGAGCTGCTAATGTATGC
Organism: Philypnodon macrostomus; assembly: GCA_036025475.1. Lineage (NCBI taxonomy): Eukaryota > Metazoa > Chordata > Actinopteri > Gobiiformes > Eleotridae > Philypnodon > Philypnodon macrostomus. Next base: position 6,139 of record JAVQKC010085122.1, on the reverse strand, counting down.
ATAATTATCCACTCGTCATAATGTACCACTCAAAGGGACTGAAATTAGGCTGAATCAAAGAGAAAACGATGTCTTTGTTTTGGGCTCCGAACGTGTTTGCTATGTGAAGTTGATAATATAGAAGTCTGTGGGGAGTGACTCATTTTTGGAGCCTGTCCCCCGGTGACAACACAAGGTACTGCATGCTTAGTAATTCATTTCAACTGTAGCCTGGCTGGCTTCTCAGTTCTATTTGGGAGGCAGTTTTTAGAAAATGTGTTGGTGAGCACAATCTCGTAAATGATATAACATAATTTGTTTTAGCTGATTATAGCAACAAAATAGAACACAATTTTAAAAAGCCTGCAGAGTGTTTTGAAACACTATCAAATAGAAATTACTGATAAGGTATTCTGTGATGTCACATGGCTGCCACAAGCTGATAAATCAACCTCTACAGTCCTCACAAATCCAAAACACTATGCAGTTAAACTTTACATTATGGCATGGTAATAATACGGTATTAGCACGGTAATAGTGTGGTAACAAATAGTTAATAACCTGTTAATTGTGGTTAGTTACAATGTAATTTCTATTAAATGACCCTTGTATTTCTTACAACTTAACCCTCCCCAAGAACCGGAATATACAAAGACAATGTATAGTACTGTATATGTAGGAGGTAGTGGTGTAGTGTGTAAGTGTTCGTTATTCAACCAGAGGGTCGCAGGTTTGAATCCCTGCCCGGGTGTATACTGTCATTATTTTGAATATACAAATAACCATGTTCCCTTGTATATTCTGTTTCTTGAGGAGGGTCATTCCACAAAATAGAGTAGAAACACACAGATGTGAATTTTGCAGCCCTGATTTCACAACTACCAAACATAAGGGTATTTTGTATTGAAATCACTCAATTGTCATTACATACAAATACTAGTCTATATAATAAGATTTGTTGTCACACTAATATGACCACAAAAACTGTGAACCTCAAGTGCTTGTAAGCCCACCATTTTTACTTCCTTTATTTTACTGAACACTGGTTGTCACAGTGTTGCACCTGTGTTTGCAGTTCCTATGTTAATGCTGCTTTGTGTGTGACATAAAGAGGTCTGATCATGTTCAACCCTAATTCCTGAGGCATGTGTGAAGCACTGTGTGAGCCTGTGTCTGTTTCTCAGGCCATTAAGTGGCTGTTGGGCCTAACTCCTCATAATCCCATCAGGAATTTGTCCTTTTTCTGGTCTGGCACCTTGTTATGTGTGCTGGGTGGGTTAGCACATGTGTGAACCTGAACTTATATTGTATGTTGTCTTTTTTATATAGTACCTACATGTTTAAAGAAGCCCATTTGTAAAAGGACATTTCTCTTAAAGGCGTGGTCTGTAAGTTTAAAAAATGCTTTATCTCACTCTGTTCTGTGATAGTCTGTAGATAGCCAGTCCTCATTCTTATTTTACTTTAGTCCCTCCCCTAGCCTCTGCAGCAACATCAAAACAGAGTTTAATACTTTCATCAATAGTAGTAAAATTTTACTTTAGTTCCTGCCCTGGCCTAGATGACCTCATAGAACAGGGTCAGATTTGATGCCTTGAAGCAATTTTTATAGTTTATATTTTTTTACTTATTTTACTCACGGACTGCACCATTATAGACTTGAAATGGATTTACTCTTGGACCTATAGTGTAGCTCAGTGACCTTTTCCATACGACCCTCCTAATGACGTGATTAACTTTCCACTACCTCGCTGGCCGACAAATAAGAATGTCTGCCGGCCTTTGTCTCATTAAATTGTGGACATTACCAGAGTCCAGTCAAATTAGAAGCAGTGTGTAGGCAATATTTTGAAAGATTTAAAAGGATTATTTGAAGTTATTAGTGTTACATCCGCAAACCTTTGGGGAAATGTCCAGTCCTTTAGATCCCAGACTATTGATCTGTGTGGTTTAGTTCATAGAAAAACAGTGATGTGGTTAAGGTTAGCAGATGTTACAAAAGAAAATAGTATTCTTAACACATTCAACGCACAAAAACACAAACTTTTGATTCCAACATTCAAAGACTTACAATACCACTTACAATAGACTGGAGTCTGCATGTCCTCCTTGTGTCACTGTGTTCTCTCTTCTGCTCCAGCTTCCTCCCACCATCCATATACAGTGGTCAGTCAGGTATGTTCAAACTATACCCCGGGGGTCAAATATGGCCCACAGAGCAATTTTTGTGGCCCTTTGGCTTACCTCTCATTTGGCCCAAATTGTCTCTTTACTGAATGGGACTCTACATTCATTTTTAACTCAACTTTTCAGTGTGTTTATAATATAGTGGGGCATTAGGTGAAAACACATGCCAGTACACATGTGGCTTGAATACAGATACAAGCAAAGGGCACTTTTGATGCAGGAAAACTGGTCACTTCAGCGAGTGACCCTCCTCGACATTCATTTTTTATATATGGCCATTAGTGCTAAAAAGTTTGGACACCCCTGATCTAGGTGAGTTTATTGGGCAGCCCTTTAACTGCCCATTGTGTTAACTGCCTTAGGCCTGAAGGTATAGGGATGTGTTTTGTTCAGTCAAAAAAGATTATTAACCAAACTATAACAACCCATAAGGACTTTGTCTAACCACAGCGCAACATGGGGGAAAAAAAAAACAGACTTGGTCAATGCCGGAAACAGAAGCAATGCACTTACAAAGAATTCGGCTTGAACAGTCAATTTATTTTTGCCATTACAAAAAAACCATTGAATGTACCCTCGTTGAATTGAGTGACCATTTGCAAGATAGATTTTCAGTATCCCAGAGCCATTGTGTTCATTCTAACCCATTAAATCTCAAGTTGTATTTTCTGGTGCCATTAAAATCACTAAAGCCCACCAGTTTCCCAATTCCTCTTGATAGACTGTTCAATATGTTAGTGTTTGCCAGGGACATAATGCAATTCCCAGCCCAGTTTTGGCTAATGCTACTTTGCAATAAAACTTTGTTCCAAGGCATTGAAACTGAATCACGGGGAGGCTTAAAAGGGGTCCTCAGCGGACACTTCTAAATATACACAATTAATTTGATGTATTGTGAAGAGGAATGGCGTGTCTGTAGAGAGAATGCAGAAACTGGGGGAAAAGATTGCTATTTGTCAAATTGAAGACTGGTTTAATTGAATTCAGCTCAACATTTATCACCATTCTCTCATCTGAGGTCATGGTGGTTGATAGAAACAAAGCATGACATACAAATGGAAAACTCACAAGAAAGTTGAAATGATCCTCATTTGGGTTGTGCCTATAGTATCACATTGTTTTAAAGGAATCAAGTCACGGTACTCTTTGTGCCCAAGCCAGAAAGGAAATCAAGTGTCATGAGGTGGGATAGCGAGGGGAAACAGAACCTAAATACAGAACTGTGTGGCAACAAAGGAACATGAGCGCACACACACATGTACGCACACACATACACACACTCACACACAAGTGTGCACACACACACACGCGTGCACACACACGCACACATACGCACACATGCACACATACACACACTCACACACATGCGCACGCACACACATGCGCACGCACACACACGCACACAAGCATACACACGCACACACACATTCACACACATGAAAACACAGGGGCTAAATACTTAAGACAACGAGACACAGGTGAAACACATGGGGGCGTGGCAGGTAATCACACAGGAGGGAAACACAGGAGGGAGACACAGGAGGGAAACACAAGGGGGAGACAAAGGAGGGAGACACAGGAGGAAAACACAGGAGGGAGACACAGGAGGAAAACACAGGAGGGAAACACAGGAGGGAGACACAGGAGGGAGACACAGGAGGGAGACACAGGAGGGAGACACAGGAGGGAGACACAGGAGGGAAACAGAAACACAAGTAGTCACAGAATCTAAAATAAAACAGGAAACAACTGATCATGACATCAGGCGTACAACTTCTGCCAAAACACTATAATTTAAGGCTCTCTGGAAGACGTATGATCTGTTGGTAAAGAAAGATATTGTTTTGAATTACAGATTTGTAGTACTGAGTTATTTCATTTAACTTTATTTCACCAGGCAAAACATTAAGAACAATTTCTTATTTACAATGTTGGCCTAAAATGATTGCTGTTATTATAGCCACTGCTTGTATTTGTGAAGAGCTTCCTGATTCCTTCAAAACAACAGGATACAAAATGGTTTACTGTGTACTAAAGGATAACAAATCACAGGCAAAAACTGTGACGAACAATATTGCCTAAAACGTCTAACTACTTCAAAGTCAAATATAAATGAGCCAATGGAAGGCGTGAGGATGAATTAATGAACATTTTATGGGAATTGTCATTGTACGATCAAAGAGGTAGATAACACAAGTCAGATCGGTGCCTGGGGAAATGTATGTGACGTGCTTTTACTGGAAATTGAATTAAAAGGACAGACATCGCCCCAAACCTCTCATGTTGTTGGCTCGTCTAATTTCAAATGCATCAAACACGCCTTTTGACAAGTCTCCTTTATGAGCCCATGATGTTGAGATGGCAGCGTGCCCTCGATGGGCACATCCTTCATATTCTCAAGGTAATAATAGAATAAAAATGACTATGGAGCATGTAGAGATTACCTGAAGTGGATTCGTGTGTTGTTTGATTGCTTTGAGTGCTTTTTCTCCAGGAAAGTTTCTCGCTCTTAAATCACAACCTGTGTCACGTTTTGCTTCTAAGGCAAAGTTTGTGAAAAGATTTCGAGTTCTAGTGTGTAGCGCTAATACTTGTGAAGCAAAAGGAAGAGAATGCACAGTGTGGAGAAATGAAGAATGAATCTGAAAGAGGCACTTTGTCCTTGTAGAGGAGAAGTCTTTTGATGGGATTGGGGAGGTTCAATGTTTATCAGATGTGACATTGTACAAGGACGTTTCTCCATCTCGAAGAGTGAGTTCTGGGGACAATGGTTTTCTTACTCTGTTGTCCGGCGTGTTGACGATACTTTGGTGGTGGCTTACGGTTATTGCATATACAGACAAAAACACCCTCTGTTTTTGGCTCCTGCCGATTTTATTAAGATGCTGAAGATCACTGAGCATGAATATTTGGTAAAAAAAATATTGATATTTGCTTTGTTTTTTCTAGGATTTTCTAAAGTCTTTACAGAGCATGGTCCAAAAATGACAAAAAAAAATCAATGAGTGGCAGTTCAGAGGTCAATGATCAGAGGCACATAATGCTGGTGTGGATTTGGTACAGTCCCTGGATCTAGATTATATTTTATTTTACCATTTCCGTTAAACGAGGTACATCATAGCTAAAGCAATGCACTTTTTTATTTCCATGGTTGTAGTTTTCTGTGCTCCATATTAGCTAACACTATGCCTTTGCTTAATATTCCCACTGCCCATGAGCAAGACACTGAAGCCCACTTTACTCTGTCAGTGTCAGCTATAAGCCCATGACAGTATCCCAGGACCACTTCATACTCCTCCAGGACCAAGAGGCCATTACGTGCATGTAATGTCCCGAGTGACCAGCTACATGCCTGAAATGGGACACCTAATTTAGACCCCAGCAACACAATGATCTAGGCCTAAAATAATGTGTTATGAATCATGGCCGAAGCAGGAGAAAGGTGAAGGGGAGAGTGCAACTTTAATTTATTGCTTTTAATAATAGAAGTTTAAACGAGCAACATAAAAAGTCCAAACTATGGGAGGAGCTAGATTTAGTACAGCATATGAAACTAAGGCCCTTTTTAATGTCTTCTGATAGATTCATCCTTCCTACAAAGACAACTCAACATCCTTATCCTTCTCGACACTTTAGATTTGAAACTGATTGCCCTAAAAATGTAAGTAAAGTTAAGTCACAAATAACTTTCAATGTAAAACTGTAAAAAAAAACTGTAAAAGAAAGAATTTAGGTCACACTTTATCTTACATTGCAATACTATATCATGTGCAATACTATAACATGTGCAATATAAAATTCATCTGAAGTATTTTACCACCTGTGAAATACTCTACACCTTTGTATTTTTTTTCTTTTTATTGTACTTTTTATTATATGTTTATTATATTGTTACTTATCTCTTTTTTGCACACTTTTTTCTTACCATGTACTATTACTGCATGCTACTAGTACTTCTATCTTAGCGAGTCTA